>MU188941.1:1155-21872 GCA_016904865.1 Pissodes strobi | reverse complement strand
TGCCAGTTGCTTTTTCATTGTGCTGTTTTACCTAATAATAAAAATATTTAGGTGTTTTTATGTATTTTAGAGTTGAAACAAGTTCGTTTTATAGCAAGCTGTATCAGTCTATATCTCTAGTTAGTAAAATAATAAATCAACAATCATTTGGCATATTGGATTAATCACTTTGGCACAGCAAATTTGGTAACATTTTACAAATGCCATATTGAGATCATTTAACAAATAACAAAAAAAATTGGGAATACATGCACAATCATTTGATTTTTTTATAAATGCCAAACACCAGTGAAAACCAGTTAATAATTGTTTAGTATTAATAGCAAGCAGTTTCTCCTTATGTGAACTTGGGGTAATAATTTGAAAATTGGTAACAAATTAGAAACAAATCTCAAATTATGGTTATTAAAATGAGACATCATAAAAACAATATTTAATAAATAATATACTACTATAATGACCTTACATATGAACAACTGGGCAAAACGACTAATTTTATCATGATTAGCATTAAATTTTTAAGGTACTGGCATGTCACTTTTATAGGACTTACTTTCCTTCTACGAAGTTCACTGTTTGACATCGATATTTCTTACACTTTCACTTTTTATTTAATACTTTCCAAATACTTAAGTACTCTGTAGTTTGCTTTATATCACCACCAAAAAAATACTATGCAAACATTTAAAGTGCTTGCAATATTACGGAAACGTTACAGCAACTCCACAAAGTAATCTTATCTAACACTGGCCTATCTAAAATTGTATCTCATGTAATATAATTGTTGGTACTTTAGTATTTATTTTGGGTTAATTGTAAATATGTAAATATGATTCGGCAGATTTCATCATTTCTCATTCAAACGAAACCATTTATCATTTATCACATAGAGAAAACATGTCATTGATGTCATAAATAACCAAAACCAAAACACTAGCCGCGTTCGTTTTTGTCATCTTTTTCCTCGATTGCTCTGAAAATTTGACAGTCACGAGTCCTGTGTATTTAAAAGGAAAATCCAAGTCACGTGCCTGTCAAAATGTTAGAGCAAATCGAGGAAAAAGATGACAAAAACGAACGCGGCTATTAAACATCCAATAAGGAATGCGCACAATATATCGATTTATTAAAACTCTCAATAATTGATGTTTATATCGACGATATTATTAGTTTGGGAGTTTAGGTCCCTACTCCATACTGAAATGTACGAAAAGTGGCAGGACTGAAGTAAATATTAAAGTTTTAATAGAATATTATGCATTTAGAAAATTAGACACTCCTTTAACAACAAGAGATTCGGCATTCAAAATATAAAGCCGCGTCCACACGTGCAACCGAACCTGGTAGCGTGTTTGTATAATATACACGTTTACAGTGCAGCCCCGCCTACGAGTATTTTTGATTGGCTGCTGCTAATCATACAGCGACCCAGTATTTATAGTTATAATATACGCGACTACAGTGCAACCGCACGGTCGTTAAAACATACACGGCCATACACTTTTTCAATACTTCATTTTTGGAAGGTCTTTCGCTCTGAATCCGTTTTCTGCCACATTTAAAATCAAACCGAACTTTTCTTCTTATGCATGAAGTAGGTTGCACACAAATCATTTGTAAAGATCAAGCATACGGCGAAACGAATAATAGGTATTATTATGGCTTTACATGGCCCTCCACTCGCTTCGCTCGCTACGGGGGCTCAATCAACAAGAACTAACCATGGGCTAATCAAAACTAACCCAAGGCTACCCCAAACTAATCCAAAATTAAGAAAAAAAGGTAAATTAATAAAAAAAAACAATAAACAAAACATCTGTCACGACCGACGGGAATCGAACCCGCAACGCAGGAATGACAGGCAAGCACTGTGCCTATTACACCACCGAGGCCTTGTAGAAAGTTTTGCCAGAACGTAGAGACATGCAGACATAATATGGCGTCGCGATCTGCACTGTAACCGCGTATATTATTCCTAGGTACACTCAGGCCGTGTATGATTTATGCCAACCAATAATATTCAATAAAAACGAAGTTAACACTGTCTTCATGTATATTATACAAAAACGCAACCTGGTAATGTAACCTGCTCCCTGCGCGCATATCATTTTATGATCCGTTTGGACGGCATCTCGAACCTCATCTCGTAGTTCTCGTACCAAAATGCTCGTACCGCTCGCAGCGAGCCGTCAGTTGTCGGTAAACTAGTGAGCCACCAAATGATGTTACGAAGTAATGAAAAGCGCTGATGTTGCAGCGTCTGAACGGCAGCTCGAGCATTTCGTTGAATTTCAACAAACATTTAGCGATGTGATGGTCAGAGCTAACACCTGATTTATTTTAAGATTGATTCGAAAATTGTTTTAAAAATTTAATTTTAATTGTTCCAAAAATTAAATTAAGTCTCAAATTAAAAAACCATGGAGAAAACGTTCAAATAAAATATAAATTTTATTTTATTAACAAGAATTAAAAACAAATTAAAGTTTAACTCTCACAAAGTAATGACAGAATCGCGAAGAAGGCTTAATCATTTTGCCTAATAAAAATATACGAAAAGCAACTAACACAGCTTGGTTTAAAATAATATCACTTACCATTGGAATATATTTCAATAAACGGCATGGTGTATAACTTCACAAGATTCGAGAAACAATTTAAATCGGAGTTGACTTATACTTTTGTTTCTTTGACTGCAGCATAACGTGAAACTAGATGAACTAACTAGGAAGAATATCCTCCGCTGTCGAACGTTCTCACGCAGGTTCCCCCAACTCTGTTCTAAAAAGAAAACCATTGGCCAGGGGGCGTTTCTAATAGGAAAAAATTCCAATCCCAGCCAATTAAAACGAAAGATAAAAAAGTCATGACCTTAAAAGTTCAATTATCGCTTTTACTTCAAACCCATGTGTGAGCTAAATTTTGTGACGAACCTAAGTTTGGCATGGAAAATTTTGAACACTTGGGGGATTGAAATTTTAAAAACTAGTTAAAACTCGACTAGTTGTTTGTATAAAAAATTGGAGCATTTTACGTCATAACCGCTGCAGGGGTTTTTAATTGCCACAGATGTGTAAATTCCAGATTTTTCTGGGAACAAACAAGTCGAAAAAGTTGCTATAAAAGCAAAAACTTAACGGGGCAAAAGTCATACTCAACATAATATTCACTTGCAGCTAGTCATAATGTCCAAGTAAGGACTCGAGAAATTTTGTAAGTCTTAATTAAATCTTCACTTGCAGTACGTCGAAATGTCCGGAAAAGACTCAGGAAAATTTTAACACATTCACTGCCCACGCCAAAAACGACTATTGCGTCAGGTGCCACTACAGTTTTTCGGATATTTTTTAAATTAAATACTTAAAACTTGTTACAAATGAATTCAAATATGGATTTTCAACTTTTTTTTTATAAAAAAAACAAAAACGCGCTAGGTGCGTTGTGGGCACTGAGTAACATAAAAACCACGCTCAGTGCCCATAAACGCGCCATACGCGTTCTGAAAAAAATGTTTTTATTACTCATATATTTTACATCAGTGAGGCCTTTCTTAGGGTCACATCTAGGTCTTTTGGGTAAGTGCCTAACATCTTTTGAACAACCAGGCTGTTGGTCCGATATAAAATAGCGATTTTGCATAAAACCAGTATTCGGTGCCCATCAACGCACCTAGCGCGTTTACTGTAAAAAAAACGAAAAACTAATGACCATATTTTCTTTACAATGCATTTTTTCACTGAATTTTATACACTAAAAAGGAATACAAGTAGATACGAAAAGATCCTTACCGCTTATAACAGTGCAATCAACTTTTCGAATAAAAAAGACCGCCAAAAGCACAATTAAAAAAATAAATCGGAACCAACCTACTCACATTACGTTTGAACCAGTACTAAACGCCCAGTCGTATTAGCAAGCGCGTGCAGTTATGCCCGGTCTTTCTGTGGTGCGCAGAAACTAATAGACACAAGAACGCGCCTAGCGCGGTGTGGGCACACCGTCGAAGTTCCAGTCAACGCGCCAAGCGCGTTGTGGGCAGTCAATGTGTTAAAAATTACTTTAATTTTTCAAGTTGATAGTATGGTCACAGTATTGACCAAACCGAAAATAGTGTCTCACAGTTTTAGAGACTCGTGGAAGTAACTAATAATTAAGCAAATTCATGTCGGCAGCTCGAAAAGTAATGTAGACAGTAAGTTTAGTTTTAAATCATAATTCGTAGAGTGCCTGTATATTTGGAGACATTTATTGTTGTATGTTTGCGAGAATTTCATGAGTATCCCAGTAAAACAATTCAGTGCTAGCGTTAGACAGTTAGTTTTGTATTAAATCATAATGTTTAGAGTACCTGTATATTTGGAAACATTTATTGTTGTATGTATTCGAGAATTTAATGAGTTTAGTGCTAACGTCACTTTGTATTTTATTTAGTAGGAAATGTAGAATTTGTATTTCCATAATCCGTGAATGAATTCAAGCTTCATGGAATGTTATGATACAAAGTAAATCAATGCGGAGAAGAATTATTGCTAATTGAATTTTCTTTTATTAATCCATAATTGCTTGACTGGCTAGTTTTTAACTATCATGCTCTCAGATAAAATATAATACTCTAGCAAAGTTGATACACGGTAAAAATCACAGCGGTTAAATACTAATACCAGTGAAATTTTCTTTTTACTGTGCAAAGACCGATTGTCTGGCGACCATTAAATACAAGGTCGTGTCAGAAAATACGTGACTAGGAATGAGCCAACCACTAATTAAATGGGAAAATGCTCCCTTTCAATTGTGTGCTCCCTTAAATGCGCAATCTCAAATATTGTTTTTATCATTTTAAAACGCAACCTAATTTGGCCTACGTTCATCTAATTATATTAATTATAACTGAGGGTAGAATTGAGTGCTGGAAAGAGGAATGAAGTTGTTTAAACTAGGTGGAGAAATATGGGTAGTTGCCCAAGTGTCTATGTAAATTATTTTCGACCGAATAGGGTGTCAACACACTGGTACTGCGAACCTGGTTTCAGAAAACGAACAGAAGTTGAAGGTCGAAAATACAGTAAGTAAGTGATTAGGGTAAATCGGCGTTCATTACAGGGCCACTAGGGTCTAGCGACAGCAGCGGATATCCGCACCTCCCTCCGTCCCATGCAGTGGAATGTATTCGCGGAAATACATGCAACCTGCTGTATATCCACTATTATAATAGGACTTTTGTTAAATATATCCTAGTTTTTAGTTAGATAAAGCAAAATATATCGTAGAAAGTGCTGACAAAGTTCGGGCACGTATTACAACAAGTAATATTTCTTTTTTGCATGGCCCTCCGCTCGCTACGGGGGCTCAAGAAAAGGGAGGTAACCAAGTGCTAAACAAAAAGTAACCAAAGACATACCCAAAATCAAGAAAAAAACTGTTTAGAAATATAACCTTAAAAAAAATAAAAAAAAACCGACGGGATTTGAACCCGGGTCGCCAAAGTGAAGGATCACCATCCATACCTCTGACCTCTGACCAGTTGCATCACGAAGACATGGACGTCAACGTAAGGGTGGATGGGACGGACGGAGCGGCAGAGGTCCGCTGCTGATGCTAGAGTCTAATTGTTATACCTATAAACGTCATTCTGGCAACACTGCTAGAGAGGCGAATTGTACTAATTGTAGATGAATTTTGGTCGTGGCGTGAGTGTTTACCAGAGAGTATGTTGTATTTAGTTGGGTTAATACATTTTACCGATTTAAGTAAGGTATGTCATTTCAATGACGTTACAACATAATACACATGCAGTAAACATGTAACAATCCTGGAGAGATGGTTACTCCTTTGACAAGGGACCTTGTCAAAGGGTTACTCGTAACATTATCTTTTGTTTGGGCATCTTCTTTTAACAGACATAGCTAAAGTGAGAAAGGAAATAATTACGGCACTGGCGACTGATAAACGAACATGTACTTATGACTTGACAATCTTGACACATGATACAAACTTTGTATCATGATCTTGACATTAGAGCCGTATTCGATTCACTACTTTGGATCGATTCAGATCGATCTAACTGAACTTTATTGAACTGATTCTTGTTCGATTGTAAAAATATCACTTTGCCCCCACTACCTAAAAAGTGATTCAGCTCACCCGTCAGTGAACCGAAAATGGACCGGGATCAGTTAGATCGGTTCAGTAGTTCAGGTGAAAGATGGCATTTAAATGTCAATTATCAATCCGCTTTATTTTTTAATTGTTTTTATAATTTCATTTGACCTTGGTTCACTGAACTGAAATATCAGTTCAGTTTCAGTTCATTTTGAACTGATCTCTAGTCTCAATCGAATACGGCTTAGAATGACAGGAACGTGGTATCTTTTTTTTTTTAAATATATTATTATCTATGGCGGTATCTTCCAAACCAAGAACGATAAACTATTAGTTTATTATTCTTGCTTCCAAACATATAATCATTACATAATTTTAATGTAAATACATTTGGAGTACAAAAACAGGTAATACGTTAATAAAATAAATGATCACAAATACAAACGACACTGAACAACTACTTTTGCTGATGCTAGACCCTCTTTACAGAGGGTTGGATGGCACTGCTACGAGGCAACTTGCCAGCGCACCCTTCGCCCGGCGCTTAGGGAGAGGTAGAGCTACCCTTCTACATCCGTTACACGTTAGTCCAGTTTGAAGGGCCTTGTATTCGGTGGGAAAGACCAGTAAGGCGGGCCTGTGCCCCTGGTGATTCCCGAGCTTTATACAACTATAAGCTAATGAAATGCACAACTGAGTTCCTATGCAAGGAGGCTTCGCACACTGTAGGTATAACCACTTTCTGTCAGAGACTTCAAATCCCCGTAGGGAACACCCCCGACCGCCCACAGACCACGCTACCACGTACGGAAATTCCCTGAAGTCCTAGTAGGAATCACCCCACACTACATGACCCACCTCTTACACTGCCGGCACGACTTTCCAGACACCCCCCGAAGGATTGGAACACGTTATCTAAGCAAACAGCTTCCACTGCCCGTGCCGAATTCTGTAATCCGTTTCCAACGTGTTCGTCCTTCGACGGCTGGACCGGAAGTGAACAACTACTTTTGTTTTCTGAATCGGAAAAATATAGGTTAAGATGTTTGTTATTTTCATACACTCCCCTTGCCACATTTCATTTAAGTAACTATGACGTCACGATATTTATTGCTCGTAGTATGTTGTTTTGACATCGCCAAAATTCGTCTTGTGTGACTGTGAATTGTTTATTTGCGTCTACCTGCCGCAATTTTGAGCCTTCATGCATGCGTACGTGCTATTTCATATATTTATAAGTTCTTTTTCTTGATTTTGGGCATTGCCTTCAGTTAGATCAACACCACCTTGTAGTGTAGGTGGCGTTGGTTAAATTGGGTTAGGTTTAGTTTTGTTTGTTGCGCCACGCGTGAACTGTGGTGAAATATTAGAACCACAACGCCGGCCTGCTGTCAAATGCGCAGGTCCGAAGATCGAACGTCGACCAGAACCAGAGTATCAACTGTTATACTCTGCGTCGACGTCGGACATTTGATTTGATCTGGTACTGTGTTTTGTTTTTGTACCAGACAGACAACAGACAACTTCAATTTTGTGTTTGTAAAAGTGTAAAATGAGTGTAAAATCTGTAACACAAAATATATTTTGTGTTGTAAAAAAAAATCCAAACGAATTTCAGCTACACTATAAATTAAAATTATAAATAAAGCAACATATAATATACTTTAATTTTTATGTGTTAATTCGATCAAGCATAAATAATATGTCTTGTTTTCATGTCAATACTGTTTTTTTGTTATACTGTAGGTCCAGTCCAGATCATTAAAACTGTAAATTGTAGTAAGCAAGATATTATATCATGTCTTTTAATACCGTAAATATATCTGTAGAAGCTCCTATAGAAAATCAAATACAAGAAATAACCTATGATGGAGTTGAAATTTATCAGCCGTTAGTATTTCTTTGTATAATACCTATTTTCCAACAGCAACTACATATAGGTTTTATTTTAGGCCTTTGACACTTTCGGAAAGTCTTGCCAAGTATGCACAGAAGATAGACTTCAGCAAAACATCTGAGTTTGAGATAAAGAAGGAGGATGGTCTTGAAGATTCCAAATCGGATAGTGACAGCAAAGATGCTTTTCAGTCCTCGTTATGGCCATGGGATTCTGTTAGAAGTAAATTAAGGAACGCTCATCAGGAAATATGCGTTTTAGCAGATGTTTTGTCTGTGGCAAAGGATAAACGGTACATGGTGTTAGACCCTGTGCAACAGGAACCTTTAGAAATTAAACCTATGGTGCAGATCTATGCGAGGAAAAAAGCTTTAGCAGGTCAGTGCCTTGACACTCGTGAAAATCTAAAGTTTCCTTTTATTTATTTATTTTTAAGGTGCTGCTAATGTATTGTTAGCTGGTGCAGAAAAATTGAAAACTTCACAAAATGAAGCTGCCAGAAACCGCACAACTCCAGATTTTCATATCGAGTTATTGAGATTAAGGCAAAACTGGAGATTGAAAAAAGTCTCAAATACAATAATAGGAGATCTAAGTTATAGGACTGCAGGGTCAAAATATTTGCAAACAGGCACTTTTGAGGTAAATGTTTTTCCAGCAACTTTAAAATTTTAGTTTAGACTTAATGCTTGTATTTAGGTGACCAAAGCTGAGGAAGATGAAAAACCTAGTAGTCCACCGAGTAGTCCTTTGCCTGGAGGAGTTCCACCTAAACCTAGCAGTGCACTTAAAGTGTCTATTCCTTCTGAATTGCAGGGAGTGGCATATATTGAAGTGTTGTGTCAAAAAGGTAAGTAGGTAAATTAGAAATGCATTGTATCAATACAATTGTAAAATTCTATTTTCAGAATTTTAGTATGTACCATAAACATATTACTGTCCTTAATTAGTCAAAACTTCTGTATTGATTTTTATAATGGGCTTTATGCCCGTAAATAAATAAATAAATGCCTCTGTTTTCAAAATTTGTATCATTTGTATTATTAAAATAAAATCAAACCACGTCAGTATCACAGCAACTTATAATACACATTCTAGATGCACTGCACCTAGGCTATTTTGAATGGGCTATGTATATTATAATTTATTACATATTGATGCATTACTTTGAACACAATTTTTGCGTACGGCCATATTCTTCTGTATTCTAGACCAAGAGGATCTTTGTTCTGCGAATATAAATCTGCTAGGATCAGGAGCACCATCCTCCAATCCTGACATGCATTGGCAGCAAAAGCTGGAAGCTGCTCAAAATGTTCTTTTTTGTAAAGAGCTCTTCAATCAGCTAGCGAAGGAAGCTGTACAACTTCAAGCTCCGATCCCTCACATGGTAGTTGGAAACCAGATTATGGCTACAGTGTTACCTGGTATTCAGCTAATCATTGCCTTGCGACATTCTACTACAGGCGATAAGGTAATAATATTGAAAGCTGCTCAGCAAATGGCGAAACTGCATGCAGGGTTTTTTGATTTTTAGAAGATCGAAAAACCTACACCATCAAAAAGTGAGCACGATCATGTGCTCGAACACTCATTGCATCAGTTACTGAGAGAAGTACATCATAAGAATACGCACCATCCTTTCCCTCATCCGGCTACAGGACCTTTAGGACCATCAAAGAAAAGAATGATGGCAGGTAAGTCAACCAACTAGTTTGAGTCAATCATAATAATATGTTATATTTGATTTAGGACCAATGGCAGCCGATCGGTATGAGCTCCTTGAAATGACTAAACAAGAGACATTACTTGAGCAGATTGTTAAGCAAGCTCAACATTTTATAATGCGTATGCGTACAGAATATGTACTGGACACAATAGCAAAGGAATTCAAGGATCCCTTGATTTCATCGCATTGGAACACGCTGAATAGTCCGACACAGAGTTGCGTTAAAATTAATATTTCGACACATGGATATGATGCCGTGTGCCGCACACCGTTGGTTATTCATGTCGGTGAAAAGAGCTTGAAATGTATTTGTAGGTATGCATTACAAGCCTTTTACACTTCGTTATGTACTGACGGTTTATCGTTTTTAGAGATGGCAAAGTTATGAACATGAGCTATGAACCACAGGAGTTACGAGATTTAATCTTTTGTCACATTAATCAACATCAAATTTTGGCAGTGCAAGCACTGGCCAAAACGATGGGCTGGCAACCATTAGGAAATTCAAATCATTTGGGTAAATCATTAATTAATTGGGTGCCATTAGTTGTCGTGCTGGTGCTCTTAGCTATTTGCGCAGTATTAAAATAAATGATTTTAATAGGTAGTGGCCCTGTGGAACCTCTAGGAAACGCTGCTTCGTGCCTTCTGGCATCTCCAACGGGTGATAGAATCATTGCAGTAAGGTGTGAACCTCAAGCAAGCGGAATGCAAGTTTCCGTGGCACACTCGCCAAGAACCGACTTTTTTCCAAGCAGATTAGTTACCGAAAGGAAATGGGAGCATTTAGGAGGTCAATTTCGAGACGTGCGCTTGGACAAAATGGAAGGACGGAATTTTTTACATAAAATGGAGCTTTTAATGGCCAGTTTAACTAGTAACTCTTAGATGTATTGAGTGACATATCACTATTCCGAATAATTAAATAATTGACCGTTTTTAGTGGTAAACAATATGAGTCTATTTTGTAATGAATGTCAACGCCATGTCTGTCCTCTCAACCGATGCTTATCGTTGTGTGGTGTGTTTTAACATAATACAAAAAGACATCTCTCTTTTATTAAATAAATATGTTTTATATATTTCATTGTTCTTTTTTTTTTAATTTTAGGCACTTCTTATTTTTACAGAAATTTTAGTCTTAAATAATGATGCAAACGCCGATTTATATATATTTTTAGAAATTGGAATATTAAGCTTCAGATTTGTTAACGTCCGAGTTTGGTAATTATACCGCTGTAAACAAACGCAGTATAACTAACAATTTTTCTTTTCTTTAAAATTTTATATCTTTTTTTTCATTCAATAATAAAAATTTTAGCTGTTTCTGTTAGCTGCAAGCCTTTTCTGTGGATTTTTGGAATTAAACCACTGGAGAGTTTTGGGATTGCTGTGAAAATAGTGGATTACTGTGGTGAGGTTGGGAGTTAGGAAGATGTCCAGTACTAAGTGTTCAACCTATAAAAAAGATGTAACCCCAGATGCAGAATTTGTTGCATTTGATAGCTGTAGGGCTACTAGGCATCTTTCCAAGGAGTGCAGTCAACTCTCAGCTTCTGAACTTAGAGCTGTTGTTCTACAAAAACGAGTCATGATGTATTTCTGTGACGATTGTAGAGATGCATTCAAAGGAGTTCCTGTTATACTCAGACACATCAACCAGATGCAAGAGGAAATAAGCCTACTTAGGAAGGGCATAAGCGCCCTCCAGAAAGATAGGCAAACCCTTACAGAACATCAATCTAAAGTGGACTTAATTTCCCAATCTACCCAGTCTCTTCAAAAGAAACTTACTCCCTGAAAATGTGGACAACCTGCGGTCTGAGTTCCAGGACCGTCGGAATAGGGCCAAAAATGTTATGGTGTTCAATCTTCCAAAGAAGAATGATGATATCACTGATATAAACTCCTTATTCAAGATTATTATTACTAACAAACCACATAAAGTTGTAAAATTTTCCAGAGTAGAAAAGAGGAATGCCAAAGGTGCTCGTGCCTTAAAACTTACTTTTGATTCCTCTAGTGATGTACAGCCTTTAGTAAGACTCCGAAGGAGACTTAAAGGCCATAATGTGTACATAAATTTCGACCTAACCACCAAACAGCAACAAATTGAAAAACTAGTGTAAGCTGAACTTAAAGAGCGGAAATCTAAGGGTGAGACCTCTTTAAAAATTACATATTGTGGGGGTGTCCCCAAAATTGTATCAACTCAGGAAAACTAAGACGGAATGGACAAGATTCTCACAAAAACCTTCTAAATATATATTATCCAAATGTACAAAGTTTTCTACTATTTTATGCAATGTGGCCATTAACGATTATGATTTGATTATGCTGACTGAAACTAATCTTAGTACAGACATCTCGGATGGCCAACTTGCTCTGGATAACTACAGAATCTTCAGAAAAAATCGTTCTATTGGAACTAGTGCAAAAAAACCATGGAAGGCTCACTAATTGCGGTGCATAAAAAACTGCCAGCTCGTTTAATCCCACTGGATGCTGTTCTGGAGCAAGTGTATGTTTCTGTTGGAGATCACAGGGCTGAATGCATTCTTGGGTGTGTCTATCTTCCCCCCAATTCTCCTACTCAGGATTATGTATGTGCTGGTGAAGGTATCGACCACATCCGAGATATGTATCCTGATACAGATATGTACATTGCTGGGGATTTAACCTTCCGAAGGCAGGATGGAGGCGGCTGGATCCTTGGCTACTCCCTGCACTGATGAATATATTACTCCTCAAGCTGTCCAGGCCATTGCAGCTATGTCGGGCCTTTGTGCATTTAATGGACTTTTTCAGTCAAACCATATTCCTAATGCCAATAATAGAATTCTTGATTTAGTTCTAGCTTTCAAATTTGTTAAAGTAACAGCATGTGTTAAAATTGACAACCACCATCCACTTCTTAATTTCCCAATTTTATTATCTAAATCATCACATAATTCTGTCAGCCCCCAAGCTAATACTTTTTATTTTGATTTTAAATCGGCCAATTTCTCACTTATAAATGACTATCTGGGAACTATTCAGTGAAAGCCCTTTTCTGTGATAGGGAGATGCAAGACATGGTGAACATTTTTTTATGACATTGTTTATGGTGTCATAAATGAACTGGTAGTAGGTTCTAGTAGAAAATTTCCTATATGGTTTAGTCAGAGTCTGATTAAACTTACATTAAAATAAATTGGCTCATAAAAATGCAAATTAAATAATACAGCAGCTAATTGTGAGGTTTTTACAAGTTTGAGGTCCCAATATAAGACACTTTCTGGATACTGTTACAATTCATATGTTTATAACATTGAACATTCTTTGAATGATAGCCCGAATCAGTTTTGGAATTTTATCAATTCCAGGCGTGGTTCATCTTCTATTCCTTCTAAACTTCATTTGGATGATGATGAGTCTGAAATGGGCCATGGGGTGGCTGATCTATTTTCTAGATATTTTAGCTCTGTATACTCTGTGAATCAGTCAGTCCCAGAAGAACCTTCTCTAAACAATCTACATGTCTGTGATTATTCAATTACTATATCGAATGTCTACTCTGAGCTAGCTGCACTGAATATTTCAAAGGGGCCTGGCCCAGAATGGTATACATCCCGTATTTTTGAAGAATTGTGCTTTTATCCTGGCATTACCTATTCAAATTATATTTAATGAATCCCTAGATAAGGGTTACTTTCCTGATTTCTGGAAAACCAGTTTTATTATTCCTATTCATAAATCAGGCGATAATTCCGATGTTAGAAATTACAGACCTATCAGTATTATTAGTATAACCCAAAATATTTAAAAAACTTGTTACTAAGTATTTTAGTTCTGTATTTTCCCCTTTAATAATCAATGAGCAGTTTGGCTTTTGTCGAGGCCGTAATACGTAGGTACTGAACTAAATCTACTAAACTATTCTTCTACTACTGTTCAGGCCTTGGAGCTGGGTTTGGAAGTTCATGCTATATATACAGACTTTAGCAAAGTTTTCGACAAAGTGCCACATAATATTCTACTCATCAGTAAACTTAAAACTCTTGGTGTTTCCGGTGCACTACTTAATTGGGTGCAGAGTTATTTAACCAATCGTACACAGCTGGTAAAGGTTAATAACTTTCTGTCACATGAAACTACTGTAACTTCAGGAGTCCCTCAGGGATCTCACATTGGGCCTTTGTTGTTTATTATTTTCCTTAATAATGTTTGCATGTGTTTTGGAAAGAGTCAGTTTTTGCTTTTTGCCGACGATCTAAAACTATTTAAGGTTATATCTAATCTGGAGGACAGTCTGGGCTTTCAACATGATTTGGATAAATTTGTAGAGTGGTGTGCCCTAAATGGCATGGAATTGAATGCAAACTTATATTTTCCAAAAAACGTAATAAAACATCTTATGACTATGCCATTTCGGGCAACACTCTTTTGCAGTCTGAGTCCATCTCAGACCTTGGGATTACTCTTGATTATGAACTCTCCTATACTGACCACATCACATTCATTGTTAATAGAGCTTTGCGGATGCTGGGTTTTATTAAGAGAAATACTGCAGATTTTCATAACATGCATGCTCTTAAAATCCTTTATTGCAGTCTGGTTACTTAGAGTATACTTCTTCTGTCTGGAATCCCCATACAATCAAGAATTGAGAGAGTGCAGAGAAAGTTCTACATAAACTTTAAATTCTCTAATAATGAATTAGATTATGAAGGCTTATATCAAAGATTGAATTTGATGCCACTATCAACTAGAAGAGCACTGAGAGATGTTCAGCTTCTTTATAAATTCATTAATTCTGTTGTTGACAGCCCCCATTTAACAAGCCAAATCAATGTCTATATTCCACAATTTAATACTCGAAGTCGCCAGTCTTTCCGTGTAACCTTTCATAGAACAAACTATGCTAAATACTCATTTTTTCCTAGATCCTTATCCCTTGCAAATCATACATCTCTTGACTTTTTCTGTAGCCCCAAACAATTTTCTACTCAATTAAAACAGTTAGACTTGGCAGGCTTGTAGATCTTATGTACTTACTTGTTTTTGATGGGAGTTTGAGAGGACTACTCTTTGGTTGTTGATTTAATTTGTTGATGTTTTATTTTATTTAATTTTTTTAATTCCTACTGGTTTTGGGTAATTTAGTGTTATTGTTACATTACATTCTATCAATTTATATGTTTTTGTAAAAAATGGATTTTGTTCGTAAATAAATAAATAATACTAATAATTGGAGAACAATGTATAGAGTTGCAGACCTACTACTAGTATATATGAAGATCTTATATCACAAATCATTGGGAAGTAAAGCATTGAGGTAGAATATAATTTGCGTTTATTTAAAGTAAGTTTAATTATATCCCATACAGCACGTCCAATTTAAATTACGTCTCTACAAGATATACACGTGAGAAACAAAATATGTTATGATGAAACTAATTGTTGATCTAGTACTGACGTACACATATGAGATACACCTATGTTTTTGTTGATAGAATTATGTGATATAATGTTTAATAATTGTATACCGTATGCACTTAAGATTTTAAACATTTTTATATAACGTAAAGAAGGATCATTAGAATGTTGAAATTTGACGTCCGTAAATGATGCCTACAAGGTTTAAGTCATATGTATGTGTGATGCTTTATGCAATATTTGTACCTACTGCATACACCACGTAAAAGTGCGATATACACACATGATGCAAAAAACTATATATACACTCTTTAGTTGTGTCTTGTCGTATCTACATTCCACCATTCAGAAGCATGGCACAGTGCGCGCGCAAGCGTCAGCGTGAGCATACCGGGCATGTGTATCTCATGTGTATCCTCTTTCCTCTATAAAAGTGGGGTAGTACATCCACATCATATAGCAGCCATTTTTGTTTTATCATTTGGGAAGACGCGGAAGTGTGTGTGTCTCTGTGCACTTTGAAACAGATTATAAGGTATAGTAAAAATTGATAAATACTTTATTACTCCTAGGTACTATTAATATTGGAGCTACAATGTTTAATAATATTTACAACCCAAACTAACCCTATGCACCTAAGATTCTTAACATATTTATACAAAGTACAGATGGATCATTGGAATGTTATTGAAATTTAACGTCCGTATAGGTCCCTACATGATGCTTACAATGGTTTAATGTAATTTGTTGGATTTCTACCTAACATTTTTATGTACCTATAATAACGTAAAGTTAATGGGGTCGTTAGAATTTTGAAATCTAACGTTCGTACAGGATGCTGACAAAGTTTAAATCATTAGTGTGGTGATTATAGCTTTAAGTAAAATTTTGTGTATACACCACGTAAAAGTAATAGTACAGTGTAATAACATACACTCTGCAGTTGTGTGTTGTCGTTTCTACATTCGAGGGAGATGGAACAATGCCAGCGCAGAGCGTTAGCATGCTGGCCATTTGTATCTCATGTGGTAGCAGGTAGTAGTCATTTTACCATTTGTAAAGTTCTGGGGTGGTACGCACTTTCTTATTATAAAAAACCTAGGCGGTCATGGAAATCGAGTAACGATTCTCCCTACACTGATTTTTGATACAAAAATGTTCAACACCCTTTGATGCATGTCAAATATAAAATCGTAATGGATGCTTACATTTGCGATGCACCGGCACCAGCTCGTTCATATATAGCTCAAAGGCCACACTGGGTACGGATGCTGTAGGAAATGCACAATCAAAGGTCATTGGGTATCACGGCGTATAATGTTCTGCACATTTACTTTTATTAAATTGGAAAGTGAACATCCTTCAGAGTATTTACAGTTACAACCATAACAATTGATCTTTTGTGCTCAGCTTATAGGTACTTTTTTGTATTATTGCAGTGACTTTATGAAAGACTCTTGTCCAATACCCAATTTGCCAAATTTGAGCTCCAAAACGACGTGGCGGTCTGCGAATGGTTACGACAAACGTCAAGCAACAAACCGACTGGAAGATTTTTTTTTGTTTCAAAAAACGAAGAATGGCTGAAAAGAGAGCTGCTGAGCTGCAACAAAGGCTGGCAATGTATAGCATAAGATATATTTGCGTTTTTATTATGTTATTTGAATATTTTCAATACATTTTAATATTCTTGTAAAAGTTCTGTCATTTTCTAGTGTTTTCCTACTTCTGCTTTCTGTTGCACCAATTGATAGCGTTCCGTAGTAGTAACTATATAAAGTGAGCGGCTAAAATATGGAACAAATTCGTTTCAAGGTCAGGTATTGATTTTTTAGGAAAATGCTCCTACACGTCCATTTTAATTTTTTGTTCTGCTTTTTTGCTCTAAAATGAAATTATGCAGGTTGTGTCAAAAATCAGATTTGACATCAAACTTAATTTATTTTTAAGTGGAACACTATTGCTTCGGATTTTAAAAAATAGAGTTTTATTTAAAAAAAAAATTGACATCAAATCTACTTTTTTGAAACACCCTGTATATTTTCTTTTTGATGCAAAAAAAAACGGAAGAGAAATTATAATTGACGTGATCGAACATTTTTCTAAAAAGTCAATACCTGATTTTTAAATGAATTTGTTCTATATTTTAGCCGCTCTTTGTATATTATGTGGAAAGAAAAAAAGAACAATTTTAAAGGAACTTTTCTTCAGACAGATGCTTTAGGAAAATAAAAGTTTCGCTGCCCGCTCTTTCGTTCTCATAAAACCATAATATGAATTATTTTTTTAAAATACCTGTTTTGAGAACGAATAAAGGTCAGGCGGCAAAACTTTTATTTTCCTGAAGTAGCTCATGAAAAATTGGTTTCTTTGCCAGTGCGTTGCATGGGGCGACGGAGCTACATTTACACGGAATAGTATATTTACGTCCAAATTGAGAAGGACAAATGCCATGTGTAAACAGAGTTTAAGCATAATACACAATCACTGTGCAGCCGATAACACACTGTGGATCATTTAAGTTGTGTATATGTAAATGGTATACTGTGGCTACATTGTGAGGCGGACGTTTAACCTTTGTGCATACGTGTGTACCTGAAATGTGTAAACGTAGCACATTTACATCGTAGAATTGTGCAACTCTGTGTCTGCATCTAGATACATCGTCACAATGCGAACACATCGTAATCGTGATTTGGTGTGCTGTATGGGATCGGTCTGAACAACGTTCAATGATTACCGGCCACAGGCTAATAACAGAATTAGGTAGGTAACGAATTTATAAAATTGTGAAGAATAAAGGACCTAAGTTGCTACCCTGAGACACCCCAGATGTTGCTGTATATGCATGGTCTAGGTACTAGACAGTGCCTGGAATATGTTAAAAAAATATGCACTGGAATATACTGCAGTTAATAGCCGACACACAAGGTATGAAGAAAATTTGCTTTTACCACCACATAGGCTCTCACTAACACATAAAAGTTATATCAATATCGCCATAAAGCTTTTCAATTTCTGGCCAGCAGATATAAAATGTCTATAAGTATGTAAATTTAAACAAAGAATAACGCAACTGATCGTGGAGATCTGTCCTAACACTATTGATGAGTTTCTAGCTTGTGATTTGGGGTTTTAACCTCACAATATGTCATTGTTTCTTTGTTCCTTTGTCTTTATATTTTATATATACACAAGTAAATCAAGTAAATTTTTGACGATGCTAAACATAATATGTACTTAAGCAAATAAAGCATTTATGATTATTATTATTATTATTACAACATTGAAAAATACTTAAAATAATTAAACATTATTTTAATCTGCAATAAAGCTTATACAAGAATCCGCAGTTAAATTGCCCATTAAACCCTGATACAATATCTCGTTTATAAGATTTTCAGCATACACTCTTTGGTCATCACTCATATCTCTTAGCTTCATTGCCACGTGTTTACCTATGGTGTCGAAAATATCATCCTGATATTCTTCTTGATCAATCTGTTCATCTTTTCCATCAGTGTCGGACTTAACTTCACAATTATTAATCCACTTAAAAAAGTAAACAGTGATTAACGCACGCACATTGGCCACATCCTCTATAACCTACCAAATTCTCTGTATCATCGTCTGAAATATCTTGACCTTTCTTATTGTTGACTTCACACTAAAAATTGATAAAATTTGGCTAAATAATAATGACCCCCTTTTTAAATGTATAAAAAAAAACTTCTTATTTCTAATTTTCCATAAACAAGCCCTTTTTTTCAGCAAAAAAGTATTTTAACCTCTATATAATGGGTCCACATATTCTTCAATTCCACAGTTTTCATATATTTCTTATCCCATATGACACACCGTTCAAGATATTTATTCAAACGCAATTTTACAAGTGTTAATAGAGTGTAAGAGGATAGATAATATTAAAAACAATACCTTTTTCGAGACTGTCGAATCTTTCAAAAAAATCAGTAAATCATAGCACCACAGCTTTGAAGATCTTTTTATATCTTTATTTCCTCTATCTCGACACTCTCTTCTGAACTGTTGTTTTAAAGTGTTGATTTTATTTTTAACTTCATAGGCCTCAAAATGTCTACCCACTTCAGTAATTAACTCGTTGGTTATGTCTCTATAGGCTCTGGTGCGTTTAGTTTTACTTCCGTTCGGAGGCGGCTCAAGAGAATATAATATTGGGTATTTCTTGAGTAATTCAATGAGGATTATTGTGTGATGTTTGGACCACGAATATATGTGCTTCTGAAATAAAAAAGGTCTTGCCAGCCATTTCTTATATGGCACAGTATATATTCATACTTGAAACACTTTGCCTTATGCATGGGAAATGTACATTTATTTACAAAGATGGAACATTACCCAACACTAAATTGGTTACTTACAGACACATCTTTAACATCTGATTGTTCATCGATTTCCTCTCCAACAATAAATAGAAGCAGATTGTAGTACCAAAGTGAAGGAACATAAATGTCTTCATCAGTTTTAGCTTTCTTCTTAGATTCTAGTACCTTAAAAAATTAAGTGTGTCTTTGTATCCTACATAGTTAGTTTGGTTATTTACTCTCATTTTATTTAGGTATATCTACTTGGACAAACATTTTAGGAACCAATGCTGATTAATTATACACAAACTACAAACATAAAGGCCGAATTGTCACTATCCTACAGGTGGCATATGATTTCGGTCCACAAGAATAAAAATTACCTTTTTATGCTCTCGTCTGAATGCTCCTCTGATACTATCAATCTTCGTCTTGACAAAGTCTAGATTTGCCTCAGGAAAATATTTACAAGTTTGCCTTACTAATAAATCAAATGCTGCATCCCTATCATCTCTACTTTTGTATTTGGAATGTTTCTTATCCCAAAGAATTCGATTTTCCTTGTATGTTTGAATGAAATCCCTAACAAAATTTTCATGGGTGCACGAGATATGTTGTGGTTCATTATCAACGTTTTCCATTCTTAATTAGTTATTGAATTAAAAGAGGGGCATCAAATTTGCATGGGTGAGTGTGACTTCTCAGTAGTTCTGCAGACCGGACCATAAACAGTGTTTTATCTATGACCATAAATACCAAACTTAGTGTTTTATAGCCCTCCGTAGAAAAACCAAAACACAAAACACTGAAAATAAAGACCATAGATAAATATATATAGAAGGATAGAATGCCCACTTCCATACAATAGAATAAGTTCGTATTCTTGCGACATCTATCGTCGTGGGGCCAAGTACAATCGTTTGCAGCAAAAAGGAATCTACGCTTTTGACATAAATCAATACTTCGTTCTTTATCTACAAGATGGCACTGATGTACTGTTTTGGCGCGAATATTTGAATTTCTTAAAAATCACAAATAACTTGATTTAACAGCTATACAACAGCCTCGGCAATTATCGAATTCGACAAAAATTATACAAGGTGATTTGGATTTGACTAGTGTGAAGCCGAAGTCGCCACAGCACAGCAGGACAGTTTATTTATTCTCTACTTTGACATGCATGTCATCACAATCCTTCAATCCAAGTATTCTCATGCTTCTAGCTTAAGCT
>MU188940.1:19574-56855 GCA_016904865.1 Pissodes strobi | reverse complement strand
ACCTATATTTTTCAATCCCCAACGAAATATCTGTGTTGTATAAATTCTAGATAATTTGTCATGGATATTTGGAGGCAGAGTTGTCAAATCACCGTATTTATCCGTATATCTACGGATTTTCACAAGTCTGATACGATTTTCAAATAAATTTCTGTAACAAGATATATATAAAAAAAACATAATTTTTAATTCCTGATATTTTGCACAATTTGGCAAGCCTGTACGGTATAAATTTTCGATGTTGTATGACGTTATCTCATCTGCTCAATGGAGGCAGTGTCGCCAACGAATTTTAAAGATTTAAACTCGTTATAAACGTTGCTTATTGAAAATTGGAAAACTTATACTTTTCAATCCCCCAACGAAATATCTGTGTTGTACAAATTCTAGATAATTTCCCATGGATATTTGGAGGCAGAGTTGTCAAATCACCGTATTTATCCGTAGATCTACAGATTTTCACAAGTCTGCTCTGATTTTCAAATAAATATCTGTAACAATATATCAAAAATCAACATTAACGATTTTGCAATCGCCTATTAAATTCATGATAATTCGCACAATTTGGCATGCCTATACGGTATAAATTCTCGATGATGTATGACGTAATTCCATCTGTCCAATAAAGGCAGTGTTGCCAAAGAACCTTAAGGGTTTAAACTCGTTAGAAACGTTACTTATTGAAAATTAGAAATCCTATACTTTTTAATCCCCCCGAACGAAATATCTGCGCTGTACAAATTCTAGATAATTTGCCATGGATATTTGGGGGCAGAGTTGTCAAATCACCGCATTTATCCATAGATCTTTGGATTTTTACAAATCTCTTGCGATTTTCAAATAAATCTCTGTAACAATATATATTTAAAAAATCATCATTTTTACAATTGCCAATTAAATTCCTATCGCACAATTTGGCAAGCCTGTACGGTATAAATTCTCGATTTTTTATGACGTAATTTCATGTGATCAATGGAGGTAATGTTGCCAAAGAGCTTGAAAGGTTATAGTCGTTATGAAAGTTGCTTATTGAAAATTAGAAAATTGATACTTTTCAATCCCCTACTGTACTGTACAAATTCTGGATGGTCCGTCGCGGGTATTAGAAGACAGTGTTGTCAAGCTACCGTATTTATCCCTAATTTTACCGGTTTTTATAATTCTACTTCGATTTTTCAAACAAATAAATTGCACAATTTGGCAACCATAATATACAATATAAATTCTCAATGATATATGACGTAATTCCACCCGATCAATGGAGGCAGTGTTGCAAGCCATGCGATTTATCCGTGTATTTACGGATATTTACGATATACAAAAATTATGTTCTAACATTTAGCAGAAGATTCGAGAGCATGGTTGCCAGACGTCCCCGTTTGAGCGCAATTATCCCGAATTTTCTATAGTATTTCCCTATCACGATTATTGTATCTTGCGGTAATGGTTCATCTATTTTATATAGATAAGAAGTATTTTTACTTTTTAGTTGTATTATTATGTGTCTTAAAACGAAGATCTGGCAACGCGGTTGAAAACAACAAGTACCCATCCGTCAACCGATTGACAATCTTGTCAGGACAAATTTTAGGTGCGTTTACACGGCCCATTTTGCACGTCGATGTCAATTCAACATTAACAATTATTTTGTGTCAAAATGATCCTGCGTCGCGACGCGCCACTGTCGCCTCCATCGGTGTATTGTTTTCGCGGTTTTCGCAGGCAAATGAATGCGGTTAACACGGTTGTTACGTCGTATTGATTTCACGAGTTGCGCTCATCTCCTCGAATTACCGTCGCTTAATCATCCTGAGCCCCCGATTAGAGAGAAAGAGAGAACGTGTGTGTGTGAGAGAATGAAAGTAGAGTATTTCGCTATCATTTTGTAGTTAAAGGAAACATCGGGTTAATAAGATGGTCATGGCAATATTTCACTTATTTATTACGTCATATTTACCCAAAAAAATTCCACGTCTACAAAAATGTTCAATGTTGCCAGGTCTTTTATTTTAACAGTAAATCTGGTGCTTTCAGATTTGATGGCAATAACATAAACATTTTTAATTATTGCGAAACTTGTTCTATGCCGTGACACACAGTGTTGTCAAGTCTAGTGTTTTAACAGTTAATCTGGTGTTTTGCCCATATAGATAATAAAAATTTAATTATTTTTGATATATTTGTTTCAGGTTGAATATTTATTTAATTTTTTTAATATTTGAAGCGCTTATTCACGTATTATTATTTACGAACACTGAAATCCGACTGTGTCCCTACAACTTTTTGTCCTCTATAAATACAGATATTTAAAGCGACGTTTCGCATTCGAACCACCATCAGGAACTATAGGCATTGCTCAGTAGGCCAACATTTTCAAATATTAATCCAAGAATTGCAACATGACAATAATGGCAATTAACGTTAAATAGCGTTAAATAATCCAGGCACGACACCGGACGCGGTCGCAAAGTGTAAAATAGCCATCATCACGGAACAAAACGGAAGACAATGCGCGCCGTCGGAAAATTAACGGGCGTCGTCGACGTCGCGACGTAATTGGCTCTTGGGCTCGTTAGCAAGCCGTGAACTTAGTAATTAATCCTTTGGTTATGTTGCCGTAGCCCCCCTTACCCCCGCCTCGTCTCCGGTCGCCCTTTTTTGGAGCCGATTGGACCGGGTGTTATCGGATCCCCCGTCATTTTCCGATATTCGAGAAATTTCAGGCGGATTTGTCGCAGCTCTATTTTCGACTAAAAACGTATATTTTTCAACCGTTAGATAGGTTAGATTATTTTCAATCAATAGTTATTTTCGTTGATCGAGATTTTAATATAGATGGGAAGACCTGGGACCCGAAATACTCGAACTAGAGTCCGAACCTATTGTATTTTCTGCAGCTGATATTTAGTTCTTACTAAACATATCAAGTGTCCACTCTGATCTGACGATAGTAGGCCAGTTGATCCTCTTCGCTAAGGCTAAAGCAAATTGTCTAGAATGTACAGTTTATAAGCTACCAGCTTTATTTTTAGAGGACAATAGTGTATATATTACAGGTTTTAAGGGTTCTATTTAATGACGCAATTTTGGATTCAAGATGGCCGACGGACAGATGACATTGCGACCAGCAGTACTGTCAACATCCAAAACAAAAACGAATCCGTTTTTGACGATTCTCGAAAAATCGATATGCAGCCCAGCCCTAATGTTAACCAAAACTTTAATTTTTGAAAAACAAAAACAAAACCACTTCAAAATAAGAACAAAGGGGAACAGAACTTGCAGAAAGGAAAATGCTCAGTTTTTTAGAGTGTATACTGTATAATTTCTTGTTTTGTTTTTTTTTAACAATATTTCAACTGTATTATCGGTCAAGATGGCGCCAAGTGATGGTGTGTCGGATCATGAGCTAGAAAAAGTTAATTTTACATGTTGTAAAAAGAAAATATGTGGGAGTATTGTATGTACAGTGTGCGGAAAAATGTTCCATAAATCGTGTACTGCAAGAGAGTGGTCAGAAAAGGTCAGAACCATAGATAAAACTCGATTAATATGCGAGGAGCATGGTGACATAACATCAAGAGAAAAGGAAAGAGAAATGGAAATTCTATACCTGAAGACCCTGGTAGGGGAAATGAAAAACAAGAACCAGATTTTGGAGGAAAATAACACCCTTTTGAGGGAAAAAGTGTGTGATCTGGAAGAAAAGCTTCAGAAAATTAAATATGCTCAAAAAACTGGTAAACAAAGAGAAACGAACAAGGCAAAAAAACATTCTGGCGATACCGATAAATCTAGTGATGGGCAATTGTCACAGATACCTAAGCAGAGGATCAACCGTTCTGCTGCTTCACCACCAACACCGAAATTGCGGGCCGTATCGGAAGCACATCCTGCCAATCAGTCAAGTCATCATGGAAATGACGTCATCGATACTGCAATCGCGGTTTCATCTATCCAAGTCTCTGAAAGTCCCTTGAATGAACAACAAATAATGTCAAATAGCGTGACAGCCAACAACGAAGAAGAATGGAAAAAAGTTTCTTACAAGAAAAATAAACGGCCAACAATAAAAAATCGTCCTGAGCCCCTAAAAGGCTCCAGCGATGACACCGAAGCTCTCAAAACGGCTCCAAGGATGGCATTTTTATTCCTCTCCGGGCTAGCTCCAGAGGTAACTATAGAAAAAGTCATCGAGTATCTGGCGGGCAAAAATTTAAAAGGATGCAGTTGCGAGAAAATGAAGACAAAAAAAGAAAAGTATCGCAGTTCGTCTAAACTTGCCGTTCCACATCAGGACCGAGAACAATACCTGAACGCACACCTATGGCCTAAAGGGACCATAGTGAACCATTTTTTAAATCTTCAACGCCAGAGAGAGGTGAACAACCAAAAGCCTCAGTTTCGCCCGGACCTGAGGTGGAAAGCACAAGAAAACGTGTAAAGATCCTGCATGTAAATGTGAGGTCGTTAAGAAATAAAGTGTTGCAGCTGGAGGCATTTATCATTGATAAAAACATAGACATACTGTGCGTTACAGAGCATTGGATGTTGGAATCTGAAATTTGCATATTTCAGATTGACGGATACAGAACTGTGGAATATTCGGCTAGAAAGGATTCGTTAGGAGGTGGTACGGCAATATATGTTCGAAGTAGCTTAGAGACAGAGAGTAAGAACTTTTCTGAGAATTATAATGGGAAAAATGTATAGAATATTCGTGTGTTTTTGTCAAAGATTTTAATATGTATGTTTTAACTATGTATAGATCCCCGTCGGGTCTCTTTGACACGTTCTTGGCGGGAGTGGAGAGCATATTTGATGCACTGGGTACCGACAGGTTAATTGTTTTGGCTGGCGACTTTAATGTTCATTTTGGCACTGCTGAGGTTAATGCAGCTCAGTTGTGTGACATCTTGTTAGGCTTTGGTATGATACAAACAATACATGAGGAAACCAGGAGCGCGGCTTGCTTGGACAACATCTTCGTGAGTGCTGACGCAGATGTCCTTTCTACCGGAGTGGTAGATCTTAACATCTCTGATCACATGGGTCAGACAGTTGAATTTTCGGTACGTCTCCAGGAGAGAGGTTTCACACTAGACAATAAAATATGTAGACCAATAACTCAAAGAGGTTTATTTATGTTTTATAATATAGTAGCAGAGGTTTCCTGGGATTTTGTATCGGCAGCTAATCTTCTTAATATTGACAACAAATTTGATAGGTTCATGGATGTCCTGGAACAAGCCTTTCTGAGATCTTTTCCAGAGAAAAAATATGTTGTGCGTTCAGATCAATCAAACAACATTAGTTGCAAAATGTCACTAATCATGGAAATCGGAGGCCAAGATTCGGCAGGAGAGGAGAAACACACTTATACCACGAGGCCTCTCAGGTCGTAAGCATGCGAAAACCTTGAGAGAGAAATCGACAGATAAGATCCGATCTGAGAATAGGAACATGGAATCTTCGAACGCTTTACGATGCGGGAAGATTAAACAACTTACTGCTGGAAATGCAGAGAATAGACATACAAATACTGGGAGTATGCGAAACTAGATGGCCGGACGCAACCAATTTCGATTCAGGAGATTATACAATTTACACATCCGGAACGAGAGAAGAAGTGGAGTGGCCACAATACTGAATAAATCTCTCAGCAGATCAGTACGAAACGTTGTGCCCTTGTGAGACAGAGTAATGCTACTGCAGCTGGCGATGAGACCTATAAACGTGAGCATTGTTCAGGTTTATGCCCCTACTACTGACCATGATGATGACGAGGTCGAAGAGTTCTACCAATAAATTAAAGACGTAATGAAGACGGCAAAGAAACACGAAATCGCTATAATTATGGAAGACTGGAATGCAAAAGTGGGCAGAGAAACAACAGAAGATGTCACCGGACAGTACGGCCTAAGAGTACGTAACGACAGAGGAAAACGACTTATACAGTTCTGCCAGGAAGAAGAATTCGTAATTACAAATACCTGGTACAGTCTTCCATACAGGAGACTGTACACATGGACGTCCCCCCCGCCCCAACATACGCAGAACAACATTGTAAGAAATCAAATCGACTACATCTTGATCAACCGACGATTCCGTAGTTGTAATAAGTCAACGAAAACATATCCTGGCGCAGATGTACACTCTGATCATAATTTGCTCTGCTCGGTACTAAACATAAATCTTAAAAAGATGAAACAACCAGCGAAGACCTCACGAATACAACATGTACTAAAGGACCCCGAAACCATTAAGGAACTAACCCAGGAAATAAATGGTAATATACACACAACTATATCATATCCCCTTGAAAACAAAAGTGTCGAAGAAAATTGGCGAGATTTCAAAGCTTCGTTGAGAAATGGAAGAGTTCAACAGTTAGTAAAGCCAAAAGGGAAAAAAGGACAAAGGAATGGATGACACAGGACATATTAAATCTTATGGAGGAGAGACGAAAACACAAAAACAATAATCATAATGAATACAAGAGAATACATCTTATAATTCGCAAAAAAAAATTAAGGAAGCAAAGGAAATGTGGCTTCGGGAATCCTGCAAAGAAATCGAGCATCTTCAGACCATACACGATGACTTGAACCTACATAAAAAGCTAAAAGAATATTCTGGCATATATAAAAGAAAAAACACAACAGTGCTGCATAACGATGGTGGAAAGGCGCTGTTAACAAAGGAAGAATGAATGGCAACAGTATATCCAACAGCTGTTCGAGGACGAGACCCGCGAAACGATAGAAAATCTACTGACTGATTATATGGCAGAGCACGGTCCAAGCATTCTCAAATCCGAAGTTCAAAAAGCAATACACCAATCAAAAGCAAGAAAAACTCCAGGACCCGATGAAATTCCTATAGAGCTGGTAAAACTGCTTGATGCCGAAAGCATATCTGTTCTGACGGCATTCTTCAACCAGGTGTACCAAACTGGGAAACTTCCCAGCGACTGGCAGAAATCGATCTTCATCGCCTTACCCAAAAACAACAAAGCTAATAGCTGCAATGACTTCCGATTAATTAGCGTAATGAGTCACACTTTAAAAATACTCCTCAATAGAATTTATGCCAAATGTGAACACAATATTGGCAAAGAACAATTTGGATTTCGTAGCGGACTAGGCACACGCGAAGCCCTTTTCTGCATCAAGACACTATTACAAAAGAGTTGTGAGTTTCGAAAAAATATCTATATATGTTTTATTGACTTCGAAAAAGCGTTTGATCGAGTCAAACACAGAAAACTTTTCCTATGTCTAAAATCATACAACGTAGACTATCATGATATGCGCCTTTTGTTAAACCTGTATCATAGTCAAACAGCAGTAGTCAGACTAGATGACAGCGTTACAGATGAAATACCAATAAAAAGCGGAGTAAAACAGAGATGTGCTTTATCACGATGAACTAAGGGCTATGAGGGAACAATTACAGTTGCTTGGTGAGCTTAGTTTACAGTATAATGACTTCAATATCAAACATCAATATATCCAATATAAAAAGGCATACAGGGAAGCAATTCACAGAGCCAAGATTGCAGCAAACGACAATTTCATTCGTTCTTCTGGTAATTCTAGTAAGTGTATGTGGCAAATTATTAATAAACAAAGAAGTAAATCTAAAAAAATCTCTCCTACTGACAAACTGACTTCCAATGACTTTAATAACTTTTTTCTTGATACAGCCCAAGCACTTGTAAAAAACATTCCAAAGTCTAATATAAATCCCATAGCAAATTTAGAAAAAGAAATTCCAACATTGAACAACTTTTCATTTTCAGAGGTATGTTTCAATGAAGTTCGTGATATTATTAACAATCTAAAAGACAAGGCCAGTCGCGACATATACGGTTTGAATGTGAAAGTGATTAAAACCATTAAAAATATAATTTTGATACCCCTCACCAAACTTATTAATCTGTGTTTCAAAGAAAATATTTTTCCAACCGTGTTAAAAAGTGCGTTGGTAGTACCTTTGTTTAAAAAGGGAAATCATGATTTGCCAGAAAACTATCGCCCAATATCACTACTTCCAATTATATCCAAAATATTGGAAAAATGTATGACGAGACAAATTGTGCAATTTTTTGAAACAAATGATTTATTTACCAAATGTCAGTTTGGGTTTAGAAGGGATAAAAACACAGTTCTGGGCATCCTTGATCTAGTGTCGGATATCCTTGATTCATTTCATGACCTTCAGTATAACACAGTTCTGTTCTGTGACCTTAGTAAGGCCTTTGACTGTGTTGACCATGGAATTCTCCTTCGGAAGCTTAGGGCATATAAGTTTTGTCCTGAAAGTCTTAACTTGTTGAAGTCCTATTTGGAGGGTAGTTGTCAGGCTGTACGGTATTCAGGGGTGACATCGGCAAAGCGTGAAATTACTATTGGAGTTCCCCAAGGTTCTGTCTTGGGCCCCATACTATTTCTAATATACGTTAATGATCTACCAAAGACTGATCCTATATCTAAGTATACACTCTTTGCTGATGACACATCGGTTTCTGTCGGCGCTAGTACACTGGAGGCTTCCCTGGAGAGTTCTGTGGTTGCGCAGGCGAGGGCTGAGGAGTGGTTTCACTGTAATAGACTGTTGCTGAATAAGGATAAGACTAAGAGAGTGGTTTTCTCGATGAGAGATTTGGGAACCGTCAACTCTCATGTTGACAAGACTAAGTTCCTCGGAGTTTATGTAGACCCTCGGTTGCAGTCGGACGATCATGTCAATTATGTCTCATCAAAACTGACAAAAGCTCTATTTGCTTCGGAGCCTGAGAGACAATGTCTCCCTGGTTGTGCTAAAAACAGCATATTTTTCTATCTTCCATTGCCATCTTTCCTATGCAATGCTTGCATGGGATCATGCTGCTACTGGTATCCGGCGACTTTTTGGCTTACAGCGAAGAGCAGTTAGATTGATGAGCAGATTAGGTTTCAGAGAAGACTGCAGAGAGGCTTATAGGGGGCTTAGAGTACTTACTGTGCCTTCCATATATATCTTGGAGAATCTTTTATATGTCAGGAAGAATATGGGTTTGTTTCTTGCTCACGAGGTCGTGCATGGTCATTTAACCAGAAATAGAGGTAACATCATGCCCATCTACTGGCGCTTAAGGAGGTGTCAGAGCGGCCCTGGTTACTGGGCGATAAAATTTTTTAATGTTCTTCCCGTGGAGATTAAGACATTGCCGTTGTCAAATTTTAAAACAAAAATTTAAAAAATCCTAATATTCCACAGTTTTTATTCTTTTGATGAATTTTTAAATTGTGATTTTAACTAGTGTTGTGTTTTTACTTCAGTATATAAGTAAATATGTCTATATTGTTTTTAAAATTTTTCTTTCTTAGTACTCTGTTGGCAATTTGAGGCCAGGCACGTAATGTTTTAAAATATTTGTATTCTTACTATTATTATTTATTGACGTGTGTAAATTACTATGTAATATTGACATGAATAAATGTATGGTTATGATTATGATTATGATTATAACGTCTAGTCTAGTCTAGATTTTATTATTGTATTTTGACGCCATTTCTTAACTACTGTTTATATAAGTATTTTATGTTAATAGTATTTTCTGGAATATATAGACTTTGACTTTGAATCCACTCTGTTCAAGCGACAGAGCAGTTGATATTCTCCGCTCACAAAGGCCTAAATGCTTAACTCTTCAAAGAATATACACGCTACATGCTTTATTTGGAGCTTCATTTTAAGGAATACTAAAAACAGATTAAATACATATTTGAGATTCATCTTTGATCAAGAAGTTACAGCAATTCAGTTTTATGCCAATATTCTGTTTGTTGATGCTCTGGGTAATAAAGCTAAAGACTTCACTCGGCTCTAGCAACAACAGACCAGTTGATCCTCTCCGCTCACAAAATGCTAAATGCTTAATTCGATTCGCAAAGTTGACCCTTAGCTGCGTAAAACTGTAAATGAGCATTTAAGATCTCTTCTTATTTTCTACGTTGTGGCCTCAGCTACCAGGTTAATTCAGCACAATACTACTTAAAATAAAAGTCAATGTATTTATACATATAATAGGTTCTGGCTGTATAGCATTTATCTATTGCTTAAATTGAGCTTTAGATGCGTAAAATTCTAAAACAGATATATTCTCGATTATCTAAAAATTACTTTTTAAAGTCTCCTCTTTTTTTCTGTTTTCTGGCCTTAACTACCAAGCTTATTCAGCACAATCCTACTTATACATGGCCATAGTTATAGGTCGAAATCTATTTAAATGAAACCATGGGTTTTGTGACGTTAAAAACAGTGTGCCTATTACGAATTTAATTTCACTTTAACTCTTCGGGTTAGATTTCTTTAATTTTTTACATAATCAAAAAAAAAACAGCTTTTTATGATTTTGAATGATTTTTCTACACTACAACAGGTTTAGCCAACTTAGCAATTAAATGATATTTTTTTATAATTAGACAGAGCACAGAGGATCAACTGTCTTGATGTTACTTATAAACGCTTGTTTATAGTTAATTATGACGCTTTCGCCCAGTATATCGGACGATTTTTAACGATCTAATTCGTTCAGGGCCGACTGGCAAACAGCATCCCGACAATAATTGCGAACGATACCCATTTATGTGTTTAGCAAGTGTAACCGATCAATTTAAGGGGGACAGATTACTAGTGACGATACATCAATGTCCAGGCCGAGGGTCTTATATAGTGTATAACTCCCCTAATTTTTCGCTCGGCTGCCGATAATATTTCGTGCGCCCCCCCGCCCGTTTAAGATCCGATTCGGATCGTTAATTGGAAATTAAACTCGGGAAAAATTCTCGTTATTGGACTAATTGGTGACACGTATATAGAGCGAGAGTCATTATATCGTATCGTGTTCACTTGCACGGATCGAGCAGTGCCGCGATTTTTTTCCTACTTTACATCTGCATTAGCCAATTAGTTATTTACCGTTCTTTCCCAATAACCCTCTAATAAAGTGTCGTACCTCTCTAATTCCATGATGGTAGAGAAGCACGTCTGTAAAAATATCATTGGTCAAACCACTGCAAAATAAACATGTTTCTTTCTATATCCCTCTTTAAAAATCTTGCCGCTTCTTTTATTTCGTGGCTCAATTAACTTATCCGTTCAGTTGGTAACATTGAGAATTTTATTAGAAAGCATGTGCATTCTTTCAACAGGTATTTGGCTTTTGTGAGCAGGTAGGATCAACTGGTCTGTTGTTGCTAGAGTAGAGCGATCCATAGCTTCATTAAACAAAATGTTTGCATAATATATTAATATTATTAAACAGTTGAATATCTACCACACGTCCTTGATTTTTTTTTAAATCTGTTATTTGTATATAACATGTTCTAATATAGCGTGTGCATTCGTCGAACAGTTACACATTTAGGTAAAGCGAAGAGGATCAACTGCTGCGTTGTCGCTAGAACAGAGTAGACTCTCTAGTTTTATTAAAGAGAATATTTGCATAATATTGAATGTATATCGCCGGTTGTTGCCGTTTCTTGATTTAAGAAAAATCTCAAAATTTATATTTAAGTTGTTTCAATTTTTGTCCGGTTTATTTAAAGAGTGATTTATAGAGGTTGTCATGGCAACGTCCTATTGAAGACCTGGTCAGTACAAAGTGCTCAAAAATTGAATGCTTTTATTTAACAGGACATTTTACGCAAGTTTTGAATATCAATTCGATACTTGTGAGAAATTGCTAGTTTTTCCGAAATTTTGAATTTTTCGGCCAGATGCAATACACAAAAATTGACATAAATAAAGTACTTGTTTCTGGAAAATATGAGAAATCTACTTTCTCTACGGGAATTTTACGTTGATTTCGAATATCAATTCGATAATTTTGAGCCGTTGGGCATTTTTCCGGAATCTTGGGTTTTCCGACGCGATGCATTATTTAGAAATTGACAAAAATTAGTACATTTTTTTAACTCTAATTTTAACAATACTAATTTTTCTCGAAAATAAGGAAAGCCCTTCTTGTCTATAGGAAATTTTACGTAAATTTCGGACAGCTATTCGAAAATTTTGAGAAATTTCAATTTTTTTTTCCGAAATCTTCAATTTTTCGACCCGATGGATTGCCCATCAGAAATGGATAAACATCGAGCACATTTTTCACTCCAATTTTTAAAATACTATTTTTTCTCGAAAATATAAGAAACTTTGAATTTCGAATATCTATTCGATAATTGGGGGAAATTGCTAGTCTTTCCCAATTTTTGAATTTTCGGCCCGATACATTGCCCAGAAATTGACATAAATCGAGCACTTTTTCCGCTCTAATTTTAAAAAAGCAAATTTTTCTGGAAAATATGAGAAGCTTGCTTTATCTACAGGGAATTTTACGTAGATTTCGAATATCAATTCGACAATTTTAAGCCATTGGGCAATTTTCCAGAATCTTGAGTTTTCCAGCCCGATGATGCATTATTTAGAAATTGACAAAAATTAGTACACTTTTTTAACTCTAATTTTAAAAATACTAATTTTTCTCAAAAATAAGGAAAAACTATCTTGTCTATAGGAAATTTTACGTAAATTTCGGACAGCTATTCGAAAATTTTGAGAAATTTAAATTTTTTTCCGAAATCTTCAATTTTTCGATCCGATGCATTGCCCAGAAATTGATAAACATCGAGTACATTTTTTCACTCTAATTTTTAAAATACTAATTTTTCTCGAAAATATGAGAAACTTACATTATCTATAGGACATTTTACATCAATTTCGAATATCAATTCGATAATTGTGGGAAATTGCTAGATTTTTCGAAATTTTGAATTTTTCGGCCTGATGCGACATAAATCGAGCACTTTTTTTTGCTCTAATCCTAAAAATACTAATTTTTCTGGAAAACATGAGAAACTTGCCTTGTTTACAGGGAGTTTTACGTAGATTTCGAATATCAATTCGATAATTCTGAGCCATTGGGCATTTTTCCAGAATCTTGAGTTTTCCAGCTCGATGCATTATTTATAAATTGACAAAAATTGGTACACTTATTTACCTCTAATTTTACAAAAATAAAGGAAACTTATCTTGTCTATAGGAAATAAGTTTCTTTTATTTTTGTATCTTGTCTATAGGAAATTTTAAATGATTTAAAAAATGGGAAGTTTCAATTTTTGACCGGTTTATTTAAAAACTGATTTATAGAGGTTGTCATGACAACGTCCTATTGAACACCTGGGCAATACAAAGTGCTCAAAAACTGAACGCTTTTAATTAAAAATATTCATCAGCTGATGTCCAAACTACTTAAACCTCAGATATCTAAAACAGTGAGAAAAAAATCGATTGGGAATAAATCAGAAAATACTGCGGGTTGTTCAATAACTAACTACCGTTAATGGCCAAATTATTGTAAGAAAAATAGCGATAATATTTAAACCTTCAGGCGCCATCAGTGTGTGACATTCACAGTATCAGCAGTGCAATAATAAATAATAACACAATTTGCTATTTTAACGGAAATAATTTCAATTGTTTCCCTGTCAGTGTAATCACTAAAGTCAGAGTTCTTTGAATAAAAACAATGGGAAGTTTCAATTTTTTTCCGGTTTATTTAAAGGGTGTTCATAGAGGTTGTCATGGCAACGTCCTATTGAAGATCTGGTCAATACAAAGTGCTCAAAATATGAATGCTTCTAATTAATTAAGGTTATTCAGCAGCTGATGTTCAAACTATTCAATTTCAGATATCTAAAACAGTGATTTCTATAATATTATTTATCAAACAGAATATTGGCATACTGTTGAATATCTACCACACGTTGGTGCTGCTTCTTGATTCGAGAGAAATTTTAAAATTTGTATATAAATTGTTGATATGTAAACATTTTACGCGGCGGTATGAGGGTAAATCTCGGCAAATGGGACAGAAATGTGCAAACGGAAGTGACATCATAACCATGCGCAGTGATTAGATTCTTTCTAACGCCAGAATATGGGCAACCAATTCCAAATAAGTGGTTGCCTATATTCAGGCGTCACGCGGCCTAAGGTGGCATTAGATTTTCATGTCGATGATGCCAATATAGGATATGTTTACACACCAGTGTCTCGAGTACTAGCAGACTCGCCCAATTTTTTTCCAATTTACAACGTTCTAAATATGGCAGGCAGCGTGTGCATGCTTTGAACAGTTAGTCATTTAGGTTTTTGCGAGCTTAGAGGATCATCTGGTCCGTTGTCGCTAGAGCAGAGTGAAGTAAATAGAATATTGGCATACTATTGAATAGTAGGGATGAGCGAGGTTAGAAAAAAGGGAGAGCAACAGCTAATACTAAGTGCTCTTCCACAAAGAAAAACGCGATGAAACCGATGGGGGTGTTGGATTTATTGTGAACAAAAAACATGCCAGAAATATTATTCAGATGGAAAGTGTAGGTCGAAGAGTACCATACCTCATACTAAAACTAAATTCCAAATACAAACTAAAAATAATCCAAGCCTATGCACCAACAACCTCACACCCAGACGAGCAAATAGAAGGTTTTCACGAGGCCATCGAAAAAGCATTAGATCAAACACCAGCCCGTTACAACCTTATCATCGGTGACTTCAATGCTAAGCTCGGGCACAGGGAAGACGAAACTGAAGCCGCTATGGGTGAGCATGGTTACGGCCAAAGAAATCAACGAGGCAATATGCTCCTGCATTTTTTGTCACACCACAGACTGTACGCCATGATCACATTCTTAAAGAAAAGCGAACAGAAGAAATGCACATGAGCAAGCCCAGATGGAAGAACAAAAATGAAACAGACTATATAATCAGCGATAGGAAAAACCTAGTACAAGATGTTGACGTTCTAAATAAATTTTCATTTGGTTCGAACGACAGAATGGTAAGAGCCAAGGGGGTCATAAACACAAAAACGGGAGAGAGCAAATATAATTTCAAAACATGTCCCCCAGAAATGGCCCCCTGGGGAGAGCTGGGTGCCTACCAGGAATAGATAAAGCAGGATCTGGAGAATACCGATGTTACGAGAGCACATCAGATGGATGTTGATATTGAAACACTAAATCAACAAATTAGTACAACTTTAAAGAAGGCACAAGAGAGGTGGTGTGTAAAAGACCAGAAAACCAAAAATAAGCTTAGTGAGGGAACAAAACAACTCATGCAACAAAGAAGAGAACTGACTCTGCACACCAACTGGGGAACTTAAATAAAACCATATCGAACAGCATAAGGAGGGACCTGAGAAGGCTTAAGACCGAAGAAATAAACAAAGTTATCGAAAGCAACAGAAGCTTGAAGGTCCTTCGAAGAAATTCTTCTCCTGGCACCGCACGATCATTGGTAAACTCCAAAATAAGGCCGGCTAAACTACAACAAATAGAGAAGAGATTGTGAAGATAATGGAGGAAGTTTATACTGAGCTTTATAGGGAAGAAAACCACACTTCCCGTGAAAACATACCATATACCCCACTTGCCTCATGCCCAAAATCAGGGCTCCGAAGATATGCCAGATATCACTTTAGACGAGATAAGGAAATCACTGGAAGAAATTAAAAATAACAAATCCCCAGGCGATAACGAAATTATTAAAGCAGGAGGAAGCGCGCTGCGCATACGTTTCAACGCACCTCTTCAAAAGGGGACAATACTAAATGGGATAGCGCAGTAATAGATATAATGCACAAAAAAGGAGATATTTCAAAATTAGAAAGTTATAGACCTATCAGGCTGCTGTCACACATTTAACTCTTTATGAAAATAATAGCAAAGCGCCTGACGTCCAAACTGGATTTATGCCATCCACGTGAGCAAGCAGGATTGAGGGCAGGTTACGGAACAAATGACCATCTCTAAAATCGAAAAGTCTATTGAGTATAATAAGCCACTTGTTCTGATCTTCGTGGATTTCGAAAAGACCTTCGATAGAGTGAATCATGACAGAACATTGTTAGCGCTGGCGGACTCGCGTATAGATCATCAATATATTACATTACTGAAGAGGATATACGAGCGGGCAGCGGCAAGTGTGAGACTACAAATAACAACAAACAAATCTCGAATTGAAAGAGGAGTTCGTCAGGGCGATACAATATCTCTCAAGCTGTTTACTGCTGTATTGGAGTATGTCCTCCAGAGAGTGAACAGGGATGAAATGGGTATAAACATCGATGGAGAGCTATTGAGCCATCTGAGATTCGCTGACGATATTGTGATAACATCTGAAAGTGTAAACCAGGCGCAGAGTATGTTGAAGGATCTCCACGATGCGTGCCAGGAAGTTGGACTGAGAATTAACTTCTCAAAGACACAATATATGTCTAATCTTGGCCTGAGTGATGATATCTTAGTGGAGGATAAGCAGGTGGCTTTCTATAAATACCTGGGGCATGAGGTACAGATTGGGAGAGACAACCAGACCTGCGAGTTGAAAAGAAGGATAAGTTTAACATGGGCAGCATTCGGTAGGCTTAGGGATGTCTTTAAAACAAATATTTCAGTATGTCTCAAAAGGAAAGCATTGGATCAGTGTGTTTTGCCAATGTTGACCTATGGGGCAGAGACGTTGACGCTTACCAGGAAAATCGTAGATACGCTGCGCGTCGCTCAGAGGTCTATGGAGCCATCAATGTTGAGCTTATCTCTAAGGGATAAGGTGTCTAACGCGACTATACGTCATAGAACGGAAGTTACGGACGTGATAGAACGAATAGCAAGCTTGAAATGAAATTGGGCTGGCCATATCGCAAGAGCATCAGATGGAAGATGTTCAAAGTGCATCCTGGAATGGGGACCAAGATACGAAGCCCACAGAAGCACAAGGTAGACGACCGACATTAAAAGAATCCGGGGCAACTGGATACAGGCAGCACAGGACCGGGCATAGTGGCATACATTAAGAGAGGCCTATGTCTAGCCGTGATGATGATTGAATATATACCGCACGTTGTTGCCGCTTTTTGACTTAAGAAACAACTAAAATTTGTATGTAAACTGCGTTTAGTATCTATTAAAATAAAGCTCGATATAAAACATGTAGCTCGTGCATTCTTTAAATAATTAAGCGTTTCGGTTTATGTGAGCGGAGAGGATCAATTGGCCTATTGTCCCTAGTCTTTGCTTCATTAACTAGATCAAAATTACTTTGGCATAATACTGATTATATCTATTACGCATTGTTGCCACTTCCTCGATTCAAGAACAAACTTAAAATTTTATACAAACTATTTTGAATATCTGTTAAAGTTTGAACTAAAGCATGCAGTGTGTATTTGAACAGTTATAGGCATTGTGAGCGGAGCGGATCAGATGATCAGAGTTTTAGGAAGCTAAACGTATGATTAAAATCGAATGTAGATTATATAGGAATCTATATCAAATAATAGTCTTGATAGCTGAAGCCATAAAATTAAATCTGAGGGCCGCTTTTATGTTGCTGATTATAAAGTTCACTACTACAAATCATAGTTAAACAAACGGTAATCTATTATTTTATTGTATTTGCCGATTGGCTCTGGCAGCTGAGGCCATTAAACAGAAGATTTGCTCTGGTAGCTGAAGCCATTAAATAGAAAATTTAACTAGACATGTGTGTGCAGCTAATTTTGCGAAACTAAGGGACACATTTACAAGACATAGTTAAACAGCAGATTATACATGCAACAAACAAGCTTAAGAACCACTTTTAGAATATTTAGTTAACTATGCATGGTTACCTCGATTATTAGATTCTAGTTAAGGCCCTTTTTTATATAGCATAGTTAAACCATGGTTAACATTGTTCGTTCCCATAAAATAGGATTGTGCTTTAGTACTCTTGGTAGCTGAGGCCTTAATTAGAAATGAAGGTCTACTTTTGCAGCGCAACAGTTAAACTTATAGTTAGTTAATGCATTGATTGATTGCAGAATAGCCTTTGTACAACGACGTTACATAGAGGAAAATAAGATGGGATCTTTAAAGGTCTTTATTTCACCACAGTTAAGAATTAATCAAAAATTCAACCATTATATGGTTCAATAATTAGCTGATCGTATGACGTTTTCAATTTTTTTTTCGGTCATTGTTAGGTTGGGTGGGTACTGTGAGTATGCATTTTGGTTTTGAGTTCATGCCAACTTGAACCCGGTTTTAATTAAACGCCCGTTATAATTTTAAAGAAAAAATAATACAAATAATTAAGAATCGATTCAGTGTTTCATAATTTTCTTAATTTTTATTGTAAATTTATATTGTAGCTTTGTCCTTTGTTATATATTAGTAAGTACATTGTGTTCAAGTACCTACGTAAATTAACGCTTAATATAAGTTAAATAAATGAAATTAAATACTTTTGAAGTATATAATATTAATGAAAAGGTAATTTAATTTTGAAAAAGAATTAAAAATTAATATACAGGGTGTTTCCTTAAAAATATATCAACTGATGTGCTCTATAACTCAATAAATAAAATATACAGAAAAAAATAGGAGCACACGATTCTGCAAAAAACTACAATTTTCCTTTTTTTTTAACTTTAACATCATAATATTGAAATTGAATTTTATCGTTGAAAATCAAATTTATGTTTACTCCGTACCCATATGAAATTAGTAATCGAATGGACGGGAGGAATATTTCTTGGGCCGCCACTGTAAATGTGCCAAACTAATGGGGCTTAATCACGAATTAAATAGAAACTGTACCTCACGCAAGAAATGCGTCACGTTTGAAAGAATCCTCAACAATAAAATGAGTGTCCCTACTTAATAATAACCCACCTGTTTCGCTGCCATCGAAATCCGCCGAATCCCTGGACGTATCCAAAGGCTTCCAGCAAAACACCGCTTGTCGTCCGGTAAACTTATTCGGATCCAAAATGTTCTCCACCGAAAACGCTAACCGACGCTGCTGCTGCGGATGGGACGCGACCACCGAGGGGCTCGGATCCCTTATCATCGGACTCCTGCTCCTACTCACATCACTACAAACACTTTCCGCTCGTTGTAGCTCCTCTTTGAAACCGCCAAAGTCGCTTTTGGTGGTGGTGGTGCGGAATGGGAATTTTTCCCGTCGTGTCAAATCCACCGGACACAGAGAGCTCTCGTCGTTCTCGACGTCCACGTTCAAGTCTTCATCGTCATCTTCGCACATCTCCACGTCTCTGGAATCCTCGTCGGACATCCTCTTCTGCTGCTGTGACGGCAGATAGAGGTCGTTTTCGGAAAGCACCAAGTCCTGAGACTTGCGAGCCGGCGACACTAACCGTTCCATCATCAGCATAGTCATTTTTGTAAACACTAGGGCATAGTAGTCAAATTACTGCTGTTGACTCTGTCATTAGGGCCTAATACGCTCACTAAACTCCGCCGGAAGCGGCTACATCTAGAATGGATGCTGCCTCTCCGCGTAGTAGGCAGGACGACCGTTTCATTGGCCGGCCGCTCGCTCCCGATTGGACGAGCCTGCGTGGCGTTGGGCGGGACCTGGGGGAGAGCGCCGGTGGCTTTATTTGCTTTGTAATTATGAATATGATTTGTAATAACAGAAGGAGTCGCTGGAAATTAGTCGGTCGCACAAAGGCACTTATACGCCGCGGCATGATGAAACAATTTAAATTTAGTAGCGGTGAAAATGTTATGGTCAACGCGTAATTGGGGCCCGATTGTGTGTCGTTATTTCGACGGGCCCTGATGGCGCTTATCATCGTCCGCTTTTGCTAAATGGAACAAAGCGTTAATACCTCCTCCATTATTATTATTATTATTATTATATGAAGGGTGTTCAATTTTCTAATGTTTTTTTCAGGCGCGTGTCTTATTGGCCCGTCAGGTTCAGTCCTGCAGGACTGAACCTGATGCCAATGAAGCATCCAGCTTAGCCAAAGTTCCTGAAAGACTTTGGAGTGATGCCGTAAATCGGAAATCACAAATCGATCTAGACCGCATTATTCTACCGGCACATCCCTACGCATACTGTTTAGGTATAGTGTGAACACGTCTTAAGAAATAAACAGCTCATGCATGCATGCATGGCGGCGGCAGAACGGTTGATATCACGACCACGACTCAGAATAATAAGGAAATTACATTATGTTCAACCTTGAAGTTTAATGCTGTCACTATTAATATATACGTGGAAAAACTGATTCTATAGAATACCAAACATTATTAGACAGGATTATCATTTGTATATCGCCACCTTATACAGGGTTTATTTTTGCATATCGAAAAAATATTAAATACAAAATTTGTATGGATTTCAGGGAACTTCCTAGAAATAATTTTGAATATACAGGGTGAGTCAGAAATGAGTGGAGTACCAAATTTTAATTTTTTTTAAATGGAACACCCGGTATATTATTGAATATTTAGATTCTCCTCATTATTCTCTTTTCAAAAATGTTTATGTCTATACTTGCATTTTCTACATTAACATCATATGTGGTTGGAAGAAATTTAAACGATCATAATAAAACCCTGATGGACGTCTGTAGTCAACTACGGAAAGTAAATTTGAAACTAAATACTTTAAAATGCGAATTTTTAAAAAATATATACGTTATTTAGGACACATCGTTAGCGAAAAAGGAGTATCACCTGATCCTGATAAAATTCACGCATAGAGAGAATACCCCGTTCCCAAAAGTTCTAACGAAGTAAAACGATTTGTAGCTTTTGCAAACTACTATCGAAAATTTATACCAAAATTTGCGGAAATATTCGTACCCTTAAACAAGCTTTGTAGAAAGTATGCAAGATTTAAGTGGACAGCAGAATGTAATAAAAGTTTTAATACCTTAAAAAATGCTCTTTCAAATTACCCAATTTTAGACTATCCTGACTTTTCCGAGCAAAAGTTTATTCTACAGACTGACGCTTCCAATTTGGCAATCGGTGCAGTTTTATCAAATAAAAATAATAAACCGGTAGCATATACTAGCAGAAGTTTAAACAAAGCAGAAATTAATTATCCCATTATGCATAAAGAACTATTAGCAATTTTTTGGGCAGTAAGGCATTTTCGCCCTTATTTATATGGTCGAAAATTTAAAATACGAACAGACCATAAGCCACTGTTATATTTATTTAGTTTAGCTGACCCTTCAAGCAGATTAACAAAATTTCGTGTGGGACTTGAAGAATATGATTTTTATATACGTAAAAGGTATAGGGAAAATGTAGCTGCCGATGCTCTATCAAGAATTATTTTAACTTCGGGAGAATTGAAAAGTCTAAGCAATAATATGTTTATTTATTTATTTATTCAACGGGCAAAATGCCTAATATTACAAAGTGTACATATTAAATTAAAATAACAATATTGTATGCCTACCCTAAGATACAGTAAATACCAATAATATAACTTATAACATAACTTAGTAGCCTTCGTATTAGAAAAAAAAACAACAAACTAAAAATTGGAATAGAATATTAGAATAGAATAGAGTAGAATATCACAGCGATTGTCCCAACAAGACAACACTGCATAGACCAAACCGCAACCCCGCCCATCACATAAGGGTCTTCACGTCACATGATTTGCTATGACTAATACAATGCCCATCAAAAATGCATCACAGGCACAGCCATGACTAGAATAGGTACTCTATTTTCATTCCATTTGATAGTGCCCATAAAAAGTTGGATGTTCCTTAGAACACAGGACAGCGAAAAAAGAAAAGAAAATATTTTAGGATATAAATTCCTTAATACTTTTCCCGAATCAAGCAGGTGCATCAAAGCAGTCAACATTAGAGGAGTGATGATTTGCCAGTCTTGCCGTCCTTGCCAGGAACGAGTTATAGCCATAGGTGGTTCTATGTGCAGGGCCATGAAAGGAAATTGCCCGACGAGTGGGTCGTGATGGGATATGAATGGCAATACCAGCCAAAAATTGCCGACATGAGTTTCGGGAATGAAGAATCTTATAGAAGACGGACATGTCTCTCAGATTTCTTCTGGTCTCAAGAGTTGCTAAGTGTAAGACCCTCTCTATTTGGTTGTAGTTGAGTTGATAGAAATTAGTCCCAGGAAGATTTAGCCTGTATGCCATATGTCTGAGGAACCTATGTTGAACTCGCTCAATGTTCTGGTTATGGATATTGTAAAAAGGAGACCACACGCATGAACCATATTCCAAGTGAGGACGCACAAGGGAGCAGTAAAGCAACCGAATGGAGTCGGTACTTTGAAAATCTCTACAACATCTCTTGATAAAGCCCAACATTTGAAGTGCCTTTGAAGTGATCTCAGACATATGGGGCACAAAACTCAAACGACTATCAAGAGTGACACCCAGGTCTCTTATGTGCGAAACAGATTAAAGGAGACTGTTATTGACATAATAAGAATGGTCAGTAATATACCGATTCTTACTAAAGCACATCGAGTGACATTTTTTGATGTTTAAATCGATGGAGTTATTATGGCACCAAGTAACCAGCCTGTTTAAGTCACTCTGCATCCGAGCACAATCACCAGAGGATTTTACTTTCAGGTACATCTTCAAGTCGTCAGCAAAAAGAAGCGAAGGACAGTGGTGAAAACATTCAGAGATGTCATTGATGTAAACATTGAATATCAAGGGTCCCAAGTGCGACCCCTGTGGCACACCAGACAGCACAGGTATTGTTCAAAAACCATTTAAACACGTTTTCAAATCTAACGATTTAATTTAGATTATATTTGCATTCCACGCCACTGTTCGGATTCCAAGGAAATCTTAAAAACCTTGGTGAAAGCCACTGTACCTTGGTGGTACTCGTAGCGCCATCTCTACTTACAACGTTCACTCATCTGAATCCGACCAATCACAGCGCTACCCTACAGGATAGCCACTTCACTCAACTTAAAATTCCCTAAAATTTCGATCTTTAATAATCAAATTTTAGGAAATCTAGCGAGCAGATTTCAACCAGATTTGTGTTAAAATTCATAATATTAATTTAGACAACCGGTGTTGCTACGCTTTTACGCAAATTCTCTATATTTATGTTATTTGCCCTTTACTGACGTAATATGAAGCAGTGGGGGTAAGTTAACGCGCCAAAAGTCGACAGACGACGCTTCTCCCGTTCGAGAATTAACTTCTTTTTTTTTATATATTAACTATGATTAACTTCTTAACTGGTCCTCGTTTAAGCAAGTCGCGATCCCAAAATCGCTCCGCATGGCACACAGCCATGGAGGTTTTCTCTAATTCTCTAACACTATACTAATCGCACCCAAGGCAACAGGCCAAGTCAGTAAACTCAAACGTTTACAAACCCAATCTCTCAATACTCTCTCGGCTTTATTAAAATATAAAGTCTCCCATAAGTGCTATTCCAATTCACTTAGTTTAGCATACCTAGGCGAATTGCGTAGCGTGTTTTACAATAATTTCTGCGTGTAGAAAACGCATTCCACAAAGGCATCATAATAGCCCTGCCATAAGCATCTACCTGCATACTGCATATCATACTCAAGTCTCAACACGCCATTGAGTCATTTTTATTCGCAAGAAGTTGAAGTAAATTGTATATAGTCCCTAAGTAAGAACTTAGTAAGTGTTTAAAAGTGATATTTCCTGTGTTAAGGTGGAATTCCCTCCGAGCGATAGCAGCGATGATCGTTCAGCGATCGTCGCTGCGACGATCGCGCTGAGACTGATACTATTGTTTTTTTATGGAATCACTTTCCTCCAAGCGACAGCCGCCAGCGATAATCGTCGGGGGCAGCGTGCGTCGCAAACTGCCTTCTCCCAGAGCAAATATAGTCGCTGCGGCCAACGACTTTTCCTTAGTTTAAACTGAGGTCGATTCAATCTGGAAAGTTTTCGGAATTTTTTATCGTCATGCTTCAAATGGGTTTGTATTAACTGAGTGAAAAAGCCCTCCTTCGGTCTACAGATATATATCATATCGACCTCATCTCGTTGAACCACACACATTTGAAGTATGTCATCATCTTCGGCTTCTTCATACATCATATAAGCCGCAAGTAGTTTGCTACTCCCCTTTAACCTCATTCCAATGACTTGACTGACACAGAACGAACGAACAACTAATAGGAAAATTACCGATACACGCTTGAAATTTAATGTCGCGAACGCTGGTTGGAAAACATACCTATGGCGATTATCGCTGAGCGATAATCACTACGCGATTATCGTCAGCGATAGCCGCTTCGAGGGAATTCCACCTTTAGAAGACAATCTGCTGAACGATTGAACATTGCTAACCAAATGGTGAATCTAGTGTACAGGGTGTCCGGTTATAAATGTAACCCCCCTTTAACTTTTTTATTTACCCTCGTACAAAAAATGTTAAGTACAAAAGTTGTAAGGATCTTCATATAGTTTTCTGCGGTGTTACTAGAAAAACAATTGAATATCGAAATTCTACTGTGCAAATTAAATTAATGTTTTTTTAAATGGGACACCCTGTATATTCTTCCGGATATCGGTAGAGCTCTTTAGGACGAGTTCAGTAATATAAGGTTTGTTGGGTCTAGCTATAATAGTTACCACGTAAATTGCAAGAGTGTCGGGTATCTGAACCCCTCTCCTAAATTCTTTATTTGGTGAGCTAGAAAAAAATGTATACAAAAGTTATAGGTTCCTTCAGAAACTTTTCTGCGGTGTTACTCGAAAAAGAATTGAACATCAGAAAAGCTTCTAAAGGAAGAATTTTTTTCTAGCTAACCAAATAAATAATTTAGGAGAGGGGTTCAGTAATAATCAGATACCCGACATTCTTGCAATTTAAGTGGTAACTATTATAGCTAGACCCAACAAACCTTATATTACTGAACTCGCCTTAAAGAGCTCTATCGATATACAGAAAAATAAACAGGGTATCCTATTAAAAAAACATTAATTTAATCTGTACAGTAGAATTTCGATGTTCAATTGTTTTTCTAGTAACACCTCAGAAAACTGTATGAAAATCCTTACAACTTTTGTATTTAACATTTTTTTATAAGAGGGCAAATAAAAAAGTTAAAGGGGGGTTACATTTATAACCGGACACCCTGTACATATTAGCTTATATGTGGACAATAAGGTAATATTTATCCTGTTATTATCGCTTGTATGTTACTATGTTTCATCTCAAGGTTATCCCAGCTAATCGTAGCAGTTCTGCAGGAACATAAATGAACATCTAAGTGTATATAGCTGCAAGATTATGTTTATAATCATATACTTGTTTAACGTTACAATTGTTTATGCATGCTTTAGGTTTTAAGAGTATTATTCATGTCAAATTCTTCAAGGTCGATATTTTGCCTCGCCTGTGTTCATATCGTAGCATTGACTAAGTATAATCATTTATTGTTTATATTTTGTATGTTTATGAGCTTCTAGTTATTTTCAGGTAAAATAACTTATTAAAATATTCATATAATACTAAAGCTTTTTGTTTTATTTACAAATTGACTTTAGAACTAGCCCTATGGTAAATTTTAGTGCCTAAGAGCACATCTCTGTTTGATTCAGAAAATAGGACTGAATCAGGTATCTCCCTAGAATGATAACCCTGAACACGAACAACCTGAGTTCTACCAGTCAAATACGATGCAATCCACTGCAACAAGAATCCATCAATACCCATTCTCTTTATTTTATATAGTAACATTTGGTGATTGACCCTATCGAAGGCTTTAGAGAAATCCGTGTACAAGGCATGGACCTGAAAACCCTCCTTCAAAGAACCGACCAGAAAGTCAAAAAATGTCAGAAGATTTAATTCGGTAGAACGGCGACCAACAAAGCCAAACTGTTCATCAATGAGTTGGGGTTGGAGAAAGCGAGTCCTTACATCGCAGATAAAGCTTTAAAACAATTTAGGAATTGCACTCAGTATGCTAATAAGAATAGGTCCATAGTTAGTCACCTGGGAAATATCACCACTTTTATGAATTGGTGTTATGTAACTGGTCTTCCAGCGTGAAGGAAAAACTCCTAATTAGAGGGATAAGTTAAAAATGAAGAATGAACAGGGGACGTGCCAAAATAAAGCTGAACTGCTTTAAGAAGCCGGGGGGGGAGACCATCTGGGCCCGGCCCCTTGCTTACATCCAGCAGAGACAACTTAGTGTAGATATCAGAAATTGAAATGGACAACTCCGTTACATGTAAATTATTGAGGACTGGTTCATTGGGAACTGGACAAGCTCTCTGGCTATACAGTTCAGAAAAGTAGTCGGCGAACAAATTAGCCATCTCAGGGCCAGAGCAGGTGGTAGTGCCTCCATGGCAAATTTCATTTGGAATCTGAACCTCACTTCTATTAGATCTCACAAACCTCCAAAAATTCTTTAAATTGGAATTAAGAGATTTCTCTGTAAGCTCAACATACTTCCGATAACACTGCCTCTTCAGAGACTTGCACCTAGTTCTTAAGCTGCAAAAAGAGATGTAATCTGTGTATAAGTTAGAGTTAACATATTTCTTGTGTATCATTTTCTTTTCTATTATTAAAGATTTCAGTTCGTTAGAAAACCAAATAGGAAATTTCTTTGATGAATATCTTTTTAGGGGCACAAAGCTATCTACAGGCAAGTACATTACCTCATAAAATATATTTAACATATCGTCAAGGGTTTTGTTAAGAAATAATGCATCCTAGTTAAAACCTGATATAAACATTGAAACGGCATTATAGTCAGTTGATTTAAAGTCTCTATAGTAACCATTACCCACAAGTTCGGTGTTCTTTGTACGACCACATGAGCTAAGGTTGAAGGCTAGTGGTGGATGGTACTTATCCACCGGCAATACAATCTCCTCCTCCGCCAAGTATACCTCAAGGTCCCCATTCGCACTGAACACAAGATCCAGCTGAGAGTCAGCATCATTTACAATGTCACTGACTTGATACAGGTTATGAAAGGAACACATACCTGTTAGCATCGCCAAGGTTTCAACTTCGTTTGGGGGAGCTGTCGGCAGTAGTGAGGCCATTGAACCAAATTCATCCTTCGTCCAAGTGCAGTGAGGCAGGTTGAAATCTCCCAACAAGCAAACTTCACAATTAGGCAGTTCTTCGCATAGTTTGTCCAGAGTGTCGTTAAACGTTGCGTAGCACTCAAATGACGAACGAGGAGGAAAATAAGCTGTTCCTAAAATGCATTGCCCTGTCCCAGAGCCAACCGAGACGAACAGTTGTTCAACGTGGGGATCCGAGGTAAGTTGCCCGCTTTTGAGGCTCATATGCACTGCGATGAGTACTCAGCCTCCCCTAGAGAGCAAGCTGGTACTGGGAGACCTATCCTTCCTATAAATTTTGTAGTCATATAGGCGTAGTTCATTATCAGAAAAATTGGATGTAAGCCAGGTCTCATTGAGGACAATTATGCTGTAGTGAGAGTATGAGGCATTAACAAAAAGGGTATCCAGCTTGGTACGGAGTCCCCTTACATTCTGGAAGTAGACTAACAGGCCGGAAGGGGCTCCTGCGAGTTTTTTGACACAATTCTGGGAGCTCCAGTGGAATATTTGATTGTGAGATCCTTCTCGCCACCCCTCTGCCTGTCCTTTATCTCAGTTTTAAGTTGGTTAAGGTTCTGCCGCTGCCGACTGGTAAGATCAGCATCTACAAAAACCTTAAGAGATCTGTTCAGGTTTCTTTTGTTCCGTAGCACCCTGCGTACTTCCTCCGTTGAACCAAGTCGGATTTTCAGGGAACGGTAGCAATTTTTGTTTTTCCTGCCAATTCTGGTAGCATCTTTAATTTCTACAGGACTCCCGATCAGTTGGGACAAGAACAATTGAGTCTCAGCCCTGTCCTCCTGTTCATCTTTCTCCTGTCGTTCAGCCATCTCATTCAATACCATGTCACTATTGTTCACACTTACAGGCTGAGCAGCGATGTGTGTGCTATTGGAACTTAGAGAAGATATTTCTGATTTTATACCTGCTAAGGCATAGTTGAATCCAGTCTTAATCTCCTGGAGGTCAGTATTTAATGTTTTAAACTGATTCACCAAGTCAGAAACTGAATAGAGGTTACATTTGACTTCAGCGACCTCAGCCTTAAGTCGGTCAACGCGATCAATCAGATCAAAAACATCCATGATCCTTGGTGAACAGAGCTTGCATATATATGGTATTGTTCTGTTAGAGAGTATGAGAGTACGTATTTCTGTTGAACACACATCGGAACATTTTCTACACAATACGTGTTTACAGAGGTCACACGGGTATCCAAAAACTTCACCCGAATTTTTCACTGGTTCCTTAAAAACACATGGTTGTTTGCATCTTTTGCAACTGCCTGACATTATTGATGCTCTGTATACAATTTTGCTTTAACGAGTAAGATATAGCTGATGCACAGGTTTGATTATTGAAAATGAAAATGATAATGAAAATGCGTGGAACCAAGCATGCAACAGGTGAAAGACGCCATGAGTTTCCAACCTTTCCTTGTTGGCTGTTATGACTAGAAATCAGTACAAGAATAGAAAAGAACCAGGTTTTGAGCGAGATAAGAATAATCATACACATGTTAGGCCTGATCAACCGAACATTGTAGAAATTCTTAAACAGCCAAAAAATGGTGTTAAATTAATTATAACGACTCAATCAAATATAACATCTATGCAAAAAGTCGTGATAGAACACTTAGGGAATTTTTATTATGTTTTATCACATTTTATTTTGTTTTATTGTCCGGATTATACATTGGCGCGAGCCGAAATGTTGAAGGATGTGATTGAAATAAGTAATAAAATAAAAATAAATGAATTATATATTTTAAAAGACAATAATGTGAAATAAAAAATACGTTAAATTGGAGAGGCCCCCGTATGCTTGTAATAAAAGGAGTTAAAAAAAAGTAAGAGATGTAGATGAAAGAAGAATTATTTTAAACGATTTTCATTTACTTCCCACTAGTGGTCACGCAGGTACAAACAAACAGAATGATAAACAATATCAAAAGGTATTTTTTTGGTCCGGACTATAGACAAAGATGTCAGGGACTTTGTTAAAAGATGCGATAAATGCCAAAAACAGAAATACTCTAATCATTATATCAGAGAACCCATGATAATTACTTCTACCGCCAATTTTTCATTTCAGAAGATATATATGGACATTGGGGACCTTTGCCAACCGATATACTTAGAGGGTTTTACATATATGCTGACACTCCAATGTGAAGTTACTAAATTCGTTGAAGCATATCCTTTAAAAAATAAGGATTCTGTATCTGTGGCAAGATCTTTTGTGGAAAACTTTGTCTTACGATACGGGATTCCGCAGGAAATTGCTACTGATATGGGATCTGAATTCATAGCTTCCAGCTTCCACCCTGAAGGAAATCTGTGCGCTCTTAAAAATAAGGCAAATTAACTGTACAGCATATTATCACGAAAGTATTGGTGCACTAGAGAATTCGTATAAAGTATTAGGTGCGTATTTAAGAATTCAATCCGAAAATTTAAAGGACACTTGGAGTACATGGATTCCCTACAAAAAAGGATATACAATTTTAATTAAAAATGAGGACGGCCATAAACTAATGGATCCTTGCTTTCTGGGGACATACGTGGTTGTCAGAGAAGACACTCCAAATGTAGTAATACTAAAATACGGGAAAGAACATATAGTTCATAAAAATAGAACTAAATTATATTATCAATAGGGCATTATATTATAAATGAATTATTATAAGTTATTATTTATTATTAGGCTATTTCAGATAAAGCGCCTCTTTCCTATCTATCTATCTATCTGTCTGCCTATGCCTTACACAATATTTTTTAGTCTAAAGACTTAATTAGCACCTTCTCGTTTCAACTTCTTTAAATATTGTGAATGTAATTAATAATAGATCCTTGAAAGAATTTTCATTTAAACGAAATGCAAATTCTTTCAATGACCCGGGAGAGATGCAGTATGTAGCAGACTCACCCAGTACTATAATGTTATCAATTATTAGTATTAGGCATAGCAATTAAGGTCACGCTGAAGTAGCGATTATAAGCGGGCCAGCTAAATGTACGATTTAAATATATATCTTGGAATAAGAATAAACGTAACCATCAACTGAGGTAGTTCTTTCATTGAGGTACGTAATTAGGGGGTGGCGAATCTAAAGGTATTACACCATAAGAGAAATAAACACAACATGAAGGGGCCATGTACACATTGGCTCATACAAATTTGGACAATATCCAATAATTAAAATCCTGCGAGTAACTTGAATGGTATCCTGACTAACTGACAAATTTATCAATATATATCACCTTAGAGTGATATTATATTTCATTATATACTCTTCCACACTGTAGAAAACTCTTTGCATCAGATGATTCTTCAGTTCTTGCTTGATCAACTTAGGCATTTTTTATCTGAATTTCTGGGGAAGTTTATTCCATGCACACATCCAAAATGCGGTAGGTAGGTGACATTTTTTGCACAAAAGTATAGTTTGCGTTTTCTTTTCTTAGATTGTTTTTGTGCCTAGTCTCATATTGATGTTGCCCTTTTATTTTTAGATCTTTAAATAAGTTAAAGTTATCACGAAGAAATACGACACATTCATATATCACGTAAAGTAAAGGCTGTAGGAAGTTAATATTTTGTTTTGTTATGAAAACTGTTTTACAGGATTCCCTAAAAGGTATACTAAAAATTCCTCTTAGACATCTTTTCTGTAATATGAAAATTCTATTTAAGTCTCGTGAATCACCCCACAAAATTATGCCATATCTTATACGAGACTGAATGTACGAGTGATACGCTGAGAGAGCCGCAGTCAGGCCAACCTGGTTTTTAATTTGCCTTAAGGCAAAACAGTATCTTGACATATTTGCTGCAAGAAAGTCAATGTGAGCACCCCAGTTCAATCTCCGATCCATAATGACTCCCAGAAATGTAACCGATTCCTCTGTACTAAGTGCTGTGCTACCCAATCTTATTTTTTTTTTCTCGGTGGGTCTTATTTTGAAATCAATTATTTGTGTTTTGTTTATGTTTAGCATTAAGTAATTCACTTTGAATCAGTTCCCCAGCCCACAACCATTCGAACCACTTGACTTTGACACTCAACATCTGTGCTTTCACTCCACTGGTGTCATCTACAAACAGAAACGGTTATATCATTTGTGTAAATGATGTACTGCAGTGGGCCCAATATTGAGCCCTGCGGTACACTTTTCTTGATGTCATCATAGTCCGACTGAGATATATGATTGAAGGAGTTTAAATGGAATCCTCCTGATTCCATAAAGATTCATTTTTGTGCATAGGATACCATGATCCACACTGTCAAAGTCCCTCGATAAGTCCAAATAGGTGGCCATGTTAACTCTATGGTTGTTTAGAGATTCTATTATTTTTTCTAGTGCTTCATAAATAGCCCTTTTTGTATTTTTCCCCTTTCTAAAACAATTTTGTCCGTCTGAAAATGTGTTTTGTTTTTCTAAAAAGTTCTCTAGTCTAGTATATTAGTTTCTTAAATACTTTATTGACATTTGAAAGCAAGGATATGGGTCTATAATTTTTTAAATCAGTTTTTTGTACATTGGCCTCACCAAAGTAACCTTCAACAATGATGGATAGACCCCAGGCTGGAAGAAAAGATTAATGATATGACTCAGTGGCCAAGAGACCTGACCGGTGGAATGCCTCAGAAATGAGACCCGAATGTCATCATATCCTGCAGATTTTTTATTCTTTAATTTCTTTATTTCTTTTTCCACTTCTAGTGGTGTTACTGGAGCAAAGAAAAAACACTGTTGTCACAAGATTTAATTTTGCCTTCCTTGGTTGACATCGGGGCAAATGTTAAGAAAATAGTGATTTGCGTAATTTAAAAAACTCTTATTATCTTCATTATAAACACAATCTGTAAGGAATTTCTTTTTTGTTGTTTTATTTGTAAGGTTTTTTATGAGAGACCATGTTGCTTTTGTCTTATTTTGTAATTTATTGATAAAGTTTGAGTTTTTTATTCTTTTTGCTTCACTTATTACTTTCTTTAGCACACTTGAATATTTTTTGTAGTACCCTCTGCTCATCCGCTCCGCCGTCATTTTTTGGAAAAGAAGTCTTTTATTTTTAGAAAAAGTTTTAATACCCTTTGTTATCCAATTTCTATTTTTATTGTTTCTCACCCGAATTCTTTTAACCGGAATATTAGATTGAGTTTTTCAGTCAAAATACCTGCAAATCTTTCAAATGCGCGCTCCCCCTGCACATCATCCCACCGACAGTCTTGCATTTCAAAGCTTAGGGCCCTTAATTTAGAATCTGAAAATATGTCCCTGACAAATTCACATTTAGGTCACCCGCAAAGATAATCTTAAAATTATGAGATGAATTACATAAACTAGTACACAATTGCTCAAAAACATCGAGAAACACATTCAAATTTCCAAGACAAGACCTATACTTACTTAAAATTAATTATTACACCGCATCTTCAAAGTTGACATAGTTTTCTTCAACAAAAATACAGACACATCCATGTTCACTATTTTTTTTTTGTTGTGGCATGTCACCATCTTGTACCCTTGAATTTTAACAGAATCCTCCTCCCCTAGTTGAAGCCCGTACTCATTATTTATACAAATTATGTCCTGCTTTTTGTTTAGCATTTTTATGGCTACCTCCAGTTCAAGAGTTTTGTTTCTTAGGCATTGTATGTTTTCCATAAATACATTTAGTTCATTGTTTGTTTCTTTAGTATTTTTCCTTCCTTTATGGACTTCGTCTTAGATGTGGAAAATAGTTCACTACAACCCCTTTTTCTCACACTTGTGGGTTCATGATTTTATTTTTGTCTTTAATATCTACTTCAACTTTAAATGAACTTTGGTATTTTTGTTCCCTTGTTTTCATTTTTTCACTCTTACTTTGAACATTTGCGTTCTTCCTGATAAATTCATCCAGTTGAAGTGGGTCAACGTTTACTACTAATATGAAAACATACCTTTACTTTTTAGCAATACTTAAGCCAAATGACATATTTTCACCAAGCAGTGCCTTTTTTGCTTGTGGCTCCTGTAAACTTCCCAGTTGTTTTCATTATTTGTATTCTGCGTGATAGTGTCTACATTTTTGGTTTTGCTTTTGGCTTGTTGACTATCATCTTTTTTGTTTACCTTATGCAGCTGATTAGGCTCGAGATATTTGTTTAGTGTTAAGGTCTCTTTCAGCGCTACATTGTCATGCTTTTTTCCATCATGTTCTGGTTCCTCTTGTTGCGCAGTTGTTTGTGGGTTTTGCGAGGTTAGTGGGTTATTTTTTCCTTCTTCTTGTTCTGATTTTTTATTAGCAACATATTTTTCACCAAGATTTTTACCATCTGCTTTTTTTTTGCTTTTCCAGCAAATTCATTTTGTCACGCAGCATTTTATTATTCTCCTCCAATATCAAGTTTTTGCCCTGTACTTCTTCTAGGAGTTGTTTTAGATCCTTTACTTCGAGGTGCAGGCTTTCCTTTCTGCTTTTTTTTGCATTTTCGTGTCCTCTACTTGACTTTGAAAGATGTTGTTTACCTTTTGGTATTTGTTAATTTTCACTTCTAGGCTGGCTTTTTGGGTTTTTAGGTCCTCTTTTTCATTTTTTTAACGCATCTGCTAGTTTTTTTAATGCTTGATTTTCCGTTTTTCGGTGAAGATCACTTTCCAACATAACCTCACTTTCAAACACGCTGCCCAGTTTTTCGATTATTTCTAACTCGTGTTTTCACGACATTTTACCGTTGCTTTTTTGGCACAGCTGTTGTGATAACATTTTGAACAATTTGCACACTTTAGACTATTTTGAACTGCATTTGATTTACAAAATTTGCAGAGTTGAGGCCCAGCGAGTTTTGCTTGGTCGGTCATCTTGTCTTGTCTATGCATAGCTGCTCCTTTTAATTTTAAGACTTGGTCTTAAAAATTTGCGTATACCTATAGCCGTTTTCTTGACGGGAAATTATTTCAACTACAAACTTCTTGGAGGTTGTTCCACTTTCTATTTTCAGTTCCACAAAAACATAATCACCGAATTTTATTTCTGCAGCGATGCCGTATGCCGTTGCTGTTTTTCACTACGTCTGGCTGCTTCAGACATAGTCGTCAACAACGAGTTCATCTTGAGAAGGCTCGTCTTCAAAAGCTTCATTTTCTTAGTCAGAAAATGTTTCAGGGTCATCATCAGAATCATCATTTGCAATCCATACATCTACTACGTCTTCATCACTCTCAGAACTTGACAGTGATGACTTTCTCTTTTATTTTTGTTTTATTTTTTGAGATCTGTACGGGCGATACATTTTCAATATCCTCTTGACGAGTACTTTTACCAGGTTTTATACTGAGAATATCTTTTTCCGCCCTCCACTAGACAGTCCTGCCTTTCCAAATCTCGGCTCTAGAAGCAGCTCTTATAATCATTGGCGGTTCTAAAATAAAGCGTTTGGCGGCAGCGCTAGTTTATGAACAAAGTAACCCCGAAATACCTACCAGGACCCGAACTTGCATGCCATGAGGACATCATTAAAGGTCAGTTCACACTATACCTACTCCTAAGGTGGGTGCACAACAGAAGGGACAAAACAAAATAATAGACAATTTGGTAGTCAAACAGACTTGTCCGAGACATTATTCGTAGCCTGAAATAAAAAGAAATTGTCAATATTTTTCAATCATTATAAGTCGAATATAATATTGAGAAAGCTCAAAAGTTGCGTCCTGCAGAATGGATACGATGCTATTTCGTTTTTTTTTTATAATTGTCAAAAAATTACATCGACATAAGTCAAATTCAACACTTTTTCATGTACATCTGCGTCGAGCCCTTTGGGTTCGACGAGGTAAATGCTGTTAAACATGACATTTCTATAGATTTTCATTAATATTTCGATCATTATGACAATAAATATCGTAAAATGTGTCTAATAATAGGTAGAGGCTATGTTTTTCGATCATCCACTATTGGCAAATACAATTTGACAGTTACCTCTCTCAATCATGACATCGACAACTGTCAAAATATGTTTCTATGACATCCCTATCTAGATAATTAACTGTCAAAAAATTACATTGACATAAGTCAAATTCATTCCTTATTTATATACATCTGAGGTAACTGCTATCAAACGTTACATTTCTATAGAGTTTCGTTAATATTTCGGTTATTATGACAAATATCGAAAAAGCTTATGTTTTTCGTTGATGCCCTATTGACAAATACAATTTTTGGCAGCAACATCTGTCAATAATGTCGTCGACAGCTGTCAAAATATTTTTGTAAACAATCTCTATCAGGAAAGTTAACTGTCAAAAAAGTAACAACGATATAACCCAAATTCCATCCTTATTTACGTACGTAAATGCTGTCGAATCTGACATTTTTATACGTTATCGTTAATGTTTCGGTTATTATGACAGATGCCGAAATATATCTAATAACAGAAGCTACGTTTCTCGATGATGGACTATTGACAAGTACAATTTGACATTTACTGATGTCAATAATGACACCGACAGCTGGCAAATGTTTTGGTAAAACCTACCTAATCGGACAATATACTGTCAAAAAGTGACATCGACATAAGTCAAAGTCGTCCCTTACTTATGTACGTTTGCGTCGAGCCCTCTGGCCTCGACGAGGCAAATGCTGTCAAACGTGACGTTTGTCTGCATTTTCGTTAACATTTGGGTTATTATAATAATAGTAGCTATGATTTTCGATGATGCACTATTGACAAATACAATTTGACAGTTACTTCTTTCCATCTGGACAATTAACTGTCAAAAAATTACATCGACATACCTCAAATTTATCTCTTATTCATGTACATCTGCGTCGAGCCCTCTGGGCTCGACGAGGTAAGTGCTATCAAACGTGACATTTCTATAGATTTTCGTTAATATTTCAGTTATTATGACAAATATCGAAAAAGCTATGTTGTTCGATGATACACTATCGACAAATACAATTTGTCAGTTACATCTAGCAATAATGACAGCTGTCCAATATTTTTGTAAGACATCCCTATCTGAACAATTAACTATCGACGTACGGCACTGGCTCGTCACGTTAAATGGGACAAGTGGATCGGGCCGCAATCGTAAGTAGCAGATGTGTCAATTTCATTTCAATCAGGACTAAATAGGGACGGTAATGGAATCGGCTCTCGGTCTATTTGCCGATACTCGAAGCCTGTTTGATGTGTTTCCTTCGACATTATAAAGTTTAATTCGGAACGTTCGCCCGACTGTTTGCCGACGGTCCTTATGCCGAATGCGAGGAGCAAGAGTAAGTGGTTTAATAGGCGCGGTCGAGTGGCCGCGATTCGATTACAATATTATCGTTCTGGACCGTTTAAATTCGCTAAATTTGGCTTTATTTCATAAAATGTTAATACATTTTGTCCTGCAAAGCCCGGTTTGTCGGTCATGTCGGGCGTGATATAAAAATTATTTTTTTACATTCCGGCAACAATGTTCTATCATCTAACAAGCGATTAAAACATTGTAAGTATATCTACTCTTTAAGGCATTATTATTTATTGCGTTTTGATGATCTGCTTACATATAGTTGCATTAAATAGACCGAAAAAGGGACCAAAGCGTTCCAAATCTATCTCAAATCAATTCAAAAACAAAACATTGAAGAAAAGGTAATGAACAATCCATGAAACAATCAAACCCCAACTTGGCAACAGCGTCACATAATGACTGCAAAGAGTACAGGTAAAATATGTCACTCATCCATGGCCAACTGGTATGTCAAATAAAAGTGAATTGAGTATAATTTTGAGATCTTTCGCAATCAGTGTTGCCATATGTTAGTGGAAAAATTGCTCGATTTCCAAATTTTTTGTATTAATGCTCTTAATATTGAGGACATTTCACACCTATCATAGAAAAAAAGGACGCACAGTTAAAATAGGAGCCGTCGAATCGGAGAACTAATGAAATCCAAACTTGGCAACAGCGCCGCGTAACTGCAGACACTGCAGGTAAAGTATTTCACTTATCCATGGCCAACTGGTATGTCAAATAAAAGTCAATTGAATATAATTTCGAGACCTTTTGCAAGCAGTGTTGCCAGCTTTTGTTAAAAAATAAAAAAATTATATCCACTTCATTACTTCGCCAGCATCCATGACGTTTCAAAACTTAATAAAATGAAACGCATCAATAAAATTATTCATTTAGAAGTGGAAAATACGTAAATTGCCATATGTTACATGGAAATATTGCTTATTTACTATTTTTTTTTCTCTTAATCCTCTTGGTATTATCCTTTTTTTTCAAGAAAAATGGGGGGTAAGTGGCAACCCTGGATCACCCCCCCCCC
>MU188940.1:1596-14574 GCA_016904865.1 Pissodes strobi | reverse complement strand
TATATCCCCCTTGTAGAATAAAGAGCTATTGAAAAAGTAGATGTCATAAGAACATCAGTAAGGCCATAATAATCCTGGAAATAACCAAGAAAATAAATATAAATCCGACGCCGTAAATGTGTCTCCGCGTATATCGGACGGGACTAACTACGCGTCGTTAAAACGTCCGCACCCTAAATGATTTTCGTATCCGGCGAACGCGTTTCAACAAATTTGTTCAAATTTATCGGATTGACTATTATTGAGATCAAACAGCCCCGTTTTTCGGTTCAAAGTAAATATTTTCGGACCATCTGACTATTAATTCGGGTATCGTCGTCGAAAGAAATACGGAGACAAAATATATTTATCGCATCCTTTTGCTTTAAAGCAATAATGCTCGCAGTCTGGTGATCGTTAAATTATGGAAAAATATAATAATTAGGTTTTTATATTTGTTTTTATTACTATTGTCGCGAGGTTCTTAAAATATTAGCAATATTGAAAGCTTCAGAAATGACGATTAGGAAAACATTGTTTCTTGTTTTGTATATGGAAAATTCCAAGCATATTTTAGAGTAGTAGTGTGCACTAACTATTCCTATTGAACTAGGATTAAGCCCAATTATTCTTATCTAAAACATATTCAAATATAATTAAATTATATGCAATTTTAGTCAAAAAAGAAGTTTATTTATTTACGGGACATGCTGAATCGAACATTTTGGAACAAAAAACAGATCACTCGACAGCTGATTGGCCAGTATCATCATCCGGTTCAGAGAGTTGAATCTACCATATGTAGTACGATGATGCTCAACCTGAAAGGTGCTACTACCCCTCAGTACCCTAGCTGGAACTTGAAAATGGACATTAAATAGGAGATCCTCCCTTTGTATAATATTATGAATGAGTTTGTAAATAAACATTATATCAAAACTATCACGTCGTTTCTTTAGAGTTTCTAGGTTTAACAACCTTAACAACACATCATAATCTACTAATTCACTCTCAATTTTAAGCCTAAATGCAATATATCTTAAAAAAAATTTCTGGATTCATTCAATTGAGTCTATGTGTACATTATAGTGAGGTGACCATACACAGGTGCTGTTCTCAAGTTGGCTTCTTCTTTTACCCTATCAACTATTTCTACAACCTCTTGTCCTATAAGATATCTATTTACATCAAATTCAATTTGCTTGGTAAATTGGATGTACATAGACTTACTTGTATTTAAGGACATTTTATTACAATCACACCACTTACAAAATCTATTAAGGTCCTCTTGCATCTCTCTACTAGAATCAGCTGTAATGATAGTTTTGAAAAACTTCAAATCATCAGCATATAAAAGAAATTTACAATGATGAAAACATGAGCCAATATCATTAATGAAAAGATTAAAAAGAAGAGGTGCAAGATGCCCTCCTTGAGGCACCCCAGAAGTAGCATTAATGATAGAGGATTGGAATCTCTTAACCCTAACAATCTATTCTCTATCTGTCATGTATGAGTACAGCCAAGATAACAGTGCGCCCCCAATACCATATGCATGCAATTTGTCTCGCAATATGTAATGGTTGACTCTATCAAATGCCTTGGAGAAATCCGTGTAAATGGCGTCAATCGCGACCCCACTCTCCAAAGCACCCGACAAAGCTTTTTCATACACTATAAGGTTGATAGTTACAGACAAACCACTAAAGAAACCATGCTGTTGCGGAATAATAACGTTTTTAAACTTAAATGCCAACATTTCTGTTACCATAGATTCAAAGATCCTAGCAAAATGACACATTACTGAAATAGGCCTATAATTACCAATAACACCTCTATTGCCCTGGCCTTTATAAATCGGGGTAATATATGCTGACTTCCAGTATTTGGGAAAAATACATTAGAGAGAGACTGATTATAAATCAGGCACAAGGGTCTTGAAATGGCAAATGCAATACTTTTTACAAAACCAGGAGACAGACCATCAGGCCCTGGGCTCTGTGTCACATCAATCTGAAAAAGTTTTTCAAATACATCACTTATATTCAAGGACAAAGAGTTGACATCAACCACATCTCCAAATGGGAACTTGGATACCACATCTCTATCATGAGAACCATCACCCACTGATGATGGTGCATACACAGAGGAAAAATTGTCTGCAAACAACTGTGCAATACTCTGCCCATCAGTGCATGTGTCTGCACCAAGAAACATGCTTGATGGCAACTCACCATTCCTCTTTAAACAATGTATGTATCTCCAGAAAGCATTAGGATCTTCTCCGATGGCATATTCAGTTCTAGAAATATAATCAGTAAAACATTTTTTGGCTTGAAGCATACATACACTTGTTAATCTACTAAAATTATTATAATCTAATAAGGACTTGCTTTGCCTATATTTCATATGAGAAATTTTCTTTTGAATTATATTTGTTTTTAATTCAACATTGAACCAGATAGGGAATTTAAACTTATTTCTAATTTTCCTCTTTGGCACAAAATTTCGAATTAAGGAGTTTAGTACATTGTATATAATTTCTGAATTTTTTTCTACACTAGAAGTTAACAAGGAATCCCAATGAACACATAAAAGATACTCATTAATGACACCATAGTTACAATTTGAAAAGTCAAAAATCTCATCTTCGTATTCTAATATATCACAAAGCAAATCACATTGCAGGTTGATAATAAGAGCAGGATGATGTCTATCACAGTTCAATATGGGGTCTACAGCGCATTCCACCGTATCCTGTAGGCTGTCAGTAAACACAAGGACCAATATGACATTATTGGCATTGGGAATATTATTATTTTGATATAGGTTCAAAAATGGAAAGATTTCCACAATAGACTCTGCTGATGCAGAATTTTCACTTGTAGAGACACCCAAGAGTGATTTGACCATTTTATGTTGGGGAGGTTGTAGTCCCCTGCAATGTTCAGAGTGCTGATGAACAGCAAGTTCCACGGTTCTACAGTGGAGGTCATAAATCTCAGCTGGTGACCTTGGTGGGATATAAACACAACAGAAAAGTCTTTTAAACTTTCTGGCCTCGACACACACCCAAAGCTCCTCTGAGATTCCACAGTTTAAGTCCAACATTTTACTGGGAAGATTCTTACGAACTGCTATCAATACACCACCATTTCTGCACTTTCCAGTTTCCAGTTGGCTTCGGTCTCTTCTATATATAGTATATCCTGACAACCCTAACTCCGAGTTTAAGATGGAGTCATTTAATGAAGTCTTCGTGAACATAAGTATATCATATAGGGAACACACACAATTATTACATAAATCATTCAGTTTGGTTCGCAATCCATTGACGTTCTGATAGTAGACATGAAGGTCAGCAGATTCTATATTCGTTGTTGGGGATTTGGCCCTCCTTTCTGAAAATTTCTATTAAATCTGATAGAATGACTAACCCAAACTAACCCAGACTGAGCTCTCAAGAACCTGAATATCGACATGCTCAGGCCAAAGAGAGCTGTTACAAACTGGGTCAACATACCTGGTATTTATGCCCAGTTTAAAAGTTTTGTAGTACCTTCCGGCATTCAAATGCTTGACTGTAAAATCATCAGGCTCCAGTCCGGGAATTTTCCCTTTCAAGTATGAAAAAACTGAATGAGTAGTCGCTTCAATGATAATGTGTGACAGATAAAATAATTTTCTAGCTGCTACTCCAGCCAACTGAAGATTAACTGAGTTACCTGGTTGCACACCAGCCAAAGCGAGAGGATCCTTTAAAGTTACTATAGCATGATTGACTGCTTCAGATATATCGCCAACAGTTATAATATCATGATTTATATTTGAGGTTTGTAAGTTAATATGTGACATGTTTTGGTCGGATCTCCTATTAGTTTTGTTACAAATAGCAGGTTTAACATGTTTATCCGAGTGTTTATCTTTATCTTTATTTTGAATAGCATTCACATGATTCACAAGCACCTGACCTGCCTGACCAGCATTATTATGTTTGCTCAACTCATGTGAGTTCTTTGAGTTAATTTTTTCCTCTAAGAGTTTTATTGAATGCTTAGTAACTTCTCTAATATCCGCTAGGTCTTCTTTAAGTTTATTTATCTCTAGGTCAAGATCATGCATGTGTATATTATTATCATCCAATCCGTTTGACTTACATTTTGCATTTTGCTACTTAAGGTCCCTAATTTCCTTCTCCATATCAGCTCTTTTCCTTTTCTCAGTTTTTAGCTTCTCTTGGAGTTGTTGGTTAGTACAGTTTAACTCCTTTCTCGCTGTACGTTCTTCATTTAGCATAATATTGAGTTTGAGAATTTCTTCCTTTAAAATGCCAACTTCTGAGGCCTGCTGATTTAGTTTTTGTTTACATTCTAAACCACAAACACAAGTGTTGCTCTCCATTCTTATGCCCTGCTTAAAATCACGATCAAAGCAGCTGGCATGAAGAAATCCAAAACAAACTATACAAACCAAACTTTTAACTTCTTGTTTTGCATGGTATTTGTAAAAAATCGCTGGTACTAACTCGCTATTTTCGTCAGCCATTTAGAAGAAAGTTCGAATTTCAAAGTGTAAGTTTGGAACGTAGCTGCCGCGCGGGAATGTAAACAATATATAATGGCGTCAATCAATCACAGTACAAACAGACGTATAACTTTAAAAATTCACAGTTTCCAAGAAAAACAAAACAGTACTACCACAAAAAGCACACTCAGGAAGTTGTACACACTGTTTTTAAAAATTAATGTACACTACTTTTACTAAAAATACAGAATAGGTGTTCGACCCATAGACAATACGTCTTGCCGTTGACTCAATGGGGGAACTATCGTTTTCGTCAGATTCATTTGGAGTCCCACCCCAGATGATGCATGGTGAAGTTCTTCTAACATATATTTGAGTGGTTCCGATGAATTACTAATTAGAATAATATCATCAGTAAATCTTAAGTGGTTTAGTCGTGTTCCATCTAAGTATATTATTCCCCTTATCTTGCCAGTCCAAGCCTTTAAATACATCCTCTAGTGTCAGCGTAAACAGTTTCGGAGTGATAGTATCTTCCTGACGCACTCCTTTCTTTATATGAATCTTTGAAATTTTTATATCTTCGTCTATTGTAACTTGCATATAAGCATTGTCATATATATGTTTGATCGGAGCTGAGTACATTGAGTCAATCCTAGCGCTGTCAAATGCCTTGAGAACCGCCCATGATTCAATAGAGTCGAACGCTTTCTGGTAGTCAATGAAAGCTAAATGCGTAGGGGTATGTTATATTCTGTCGTTTTTTCAATAAGTGTACGTACTGTCTGAAGATGATCTATTGTGCTGAACCCATTGCGAAAGCCGGCCTGCTCCGGAGGTTGGTATGCGTCCATTTTCTGCGCCAGTCTGTTTGTAATTATTTTTGTATGAAGTTTGTACAAGTGGGATAGCAAACTAATTGGCCGATAGTTTTCTATGTTATTTCAGTCTCCCTTTTGTACAGTAATATGACTTCTGCATTTTCCCATATTTCTGATATTTTTCCATGTATCAAACACTTATTTAACAGAATTTTTAAGCTTTCTCTTGGCTGTTCTCCTCCCATTTTTAACATCTCAGTGGTTATCTGATCTTCGCCAGGGCTTTTCCTATTTTTCATTTGACCGAGTGCTTTGGTTAGTTGAGCGTTATCTATTTCGGGTAGGTATATCTTCCGATCCGACATTTCTTATTTCGTTTCTTTCGTAGTGAGGATCTTGGGCTTTTGAACTATATAACTCCATATAAAAGCCCTGGACCACCGCTATAATTTTTCCTCGGGTACTAACTAATTTGCCTTGTTTGCCTTTGAGTCCAGAAATTTTTGTTCTGCCCCTAGCTAATTGAGATTTCAGAACCTTCATAGATTTGTTAGCCTCTAGCGTGTCTTTAATAAGTTTTGTATTATGTTCTCTTAAGTCCTTTCTTATGTTTTTGTTTATTTCCTTATTTATTTCTCTATATAGTCTTCAGACTCTCGATTCATATTCCTTCGTTTTTCCATGAGGTTCTTGGTATGTGAGCCAATTCTACTACTTTTTATTTTATTTTTAAAACATACCTCTTTGGTTGCTATTATTTATGTGTTCTGTTAGTTCATTAATTCCCATTTGTTCGTGATCTTCCTTACTTTTAAGTTTATTGTTTGTTATGGTTTGAAATCCTCCACTGTTTATTTGTAGTGTCTCGTTTGTGGGCAGGGGTTGTTTTCGTATTAGTTTATTTCTTTCCCTTCTAGTGTCAACTGTTATTGCTGCTCTGATTAAACGGTGATCACTGTTGGTGTCAAATTGGTTTAGGATAGTAACATCTTCGCAAATGCCCTTTTTGTTAGTAATGATGTAATCTATTTCGTTTTTTGTAATGCCATTTCGAATTCTCCAGGTTCATCTTCTCTTTAAAGGTTTTTTAAAAAAGGAATTCATACAGTACAAGTTCTCACTCCTACAGAAATTAACCAACATATCTTCCCTAGAATTTCTCTGACCCAAACCAAACCGGCCTATATTTGGGTTATCATTGTTATCGTCGTGACCAATTTTTGCATTAAAGTCTCCCATTATTAATACAAATTTAGACCTTTCTCTCATTTTTGCTGTTGTTATGTCTTCTTATACCTGTTCGACATACGAATCTTTTGATGCACTTGTTGAGGTATACACCTGTATTATCTGCAGACTATATATTTTGTTAATTTGTATCAGTATGTAAATAACTCTGTCAGATATTGCTTGTCTTTTTGTTACTTGATGTTTTAGACGTTTGTTAACCAGTATTGCAACTCCTCCTTCGTGATGTTTTATTTCACTATTGTTCTGGTACAATAAATGTCCCGATTTTAATGAGGTGGTCATTTCGCCTTTAAGTCTGGTTTCACTCAGACCTAAAACGTCCCATTTAATGTGCTGTAGTACTTCCTCTAATCTCTCCAGGTGTCCATCTTATATTATAAGTAGCGATATACATTCTTCTGCTTCTGGAAGATTTCTTGATGTTTTTCTGAGGTTTATTCTGCCTCCCCCAGAATCCATGAGGCTGACTGACAAATCGGTGTGGGATTCAAAACGCTGTGCACCACCCACCTGGAGTACTTTGGTTTTGAAGTTCGATATGTGTCCATGGAGTTTTTGGAAGGTATTTGGCCTTAAAACGTCACGCTGGCCTTACGTGTTGGCGAGTTGGATAGTGAGCCGCTCCTAACCTGAAGACAGGCGCTGTTTGCAGCCGCCCACTCTGGGTCAGACGCTACGTGGGAATCTTCTTAGTTTCACCTTAATCTCTTCGAAACCTTATGGATGGCATCTTGATAAATGGAGAAAATGTCAACAATTTGAGATATGCGGATGACACCATATTGGTTGTTGACAGCGCTGAAGGACTTCAAAGACTGATCGATAGAGTTTAGAATGCGGTTGAATATATCAAAAACTAAAATTATGATAGTCAGTAAAAACGACATCAATGCCCAATTCGTCGTGAATGGATCCCTACTACAAAGAGCGCCAACAATAACATACTTGGGAGCAAGTCAAAATGAGAAATGGGACCATTCTTACGAAATCAAAGCAAGGATTGAGAAACACGATCATCATTCAACCGTATGAAAAAGATTCTCTGTAGCATGAACCTGAGCCTTCATCTTCGGACACGAATCTTAAGATGCTGCGTGTTTTCAGTGCTTCTGTATGGCGTAGAGGGATGGACGATGTCCGCTTGAAGCTTTCGAGATGTGGTGCTATCGCCGTATGCTGAGAGTTTCATGGGCTCATCATGTGATCAACGAGGCTATATTGCTGCGCATGCGAAAGGACAGAGAACTGCTGAAAACAGTGAAACAACGAAAACATATCATGCGGAACAACACAAAGTACAAGCTGCTTCAACTTATAATGCAGGGTAAATTCGATGGAAAAAGATCGCAAGGAAGACGTCGAGTATCATGGCTAAGAAATTTGCGACAATGGACAGGTCTGACATCAATAGAATTATTTCGATCTGCTGTGAATAAAATCAGATGGGCCAGACTAATCGCCAACGTCCACTGAGGAGAGGACACATTGAGAAGAAGAAGAAGAATTAAATTTACCGAGAGATTTTGATTAAATTTAATTTTTAATTTATTGGCAACTATATCACAAATAGACACATAGTTTCAGTACAGCTTCCTAAACTATACGTCATAGCTTGTGATTTAATTTCGTTTAACGTCAAACGATTCTGGTCCATCCATAATTTAATAAGTAAGAGATATGCAGTGCTTAGACAGCTCATGTAATTCTTGTCGCGATAGTTTTGTTCTAATTTATAGTTTTGTCAAATCACTTTGAGACACTCTATATAAAAAGAATCAAATGTTGCTCTTTTACAATCTATTTTTTGAATTAAATAGTTCAGACATCGGCTGTTGAAGATTCTGCATGTGAACCATTCAATTTTTGAGCCCTTTATATTACAATACTCATAACATAACGTTACCATAGCAACCACTTTAAAACTGTATTTAAATAAAGTGAACAAAACTTGAAACGTACGACCTAAATGTATTTTTTCATAAATTCATCATTAGATACTCGTTTCTATATTTATTTATTTATTTATTTATTTATTTATTTATTTATTTATTTATTTATTTATTTATTTATTTATTTACTTATTTAAGCATTTCAGACAATAATGTACAAATATAAGTGAAGAATACAAATTAGTGAACACACCTGGTGTTAGTTCATAGTTATAATAAATTGTGTAATACAAATTCAACTCACAAATTATATAAAAATACGTTTTTTAAGTTGATACGAGAACTGACCTAATGACAGATGAAAAATATCGAGGTTGGCAGCCATATTGTTGTACTGGGCACACATTTTTTATAGGTATGGGTTCTCTTAGCATTAGATTGTTTGATGCTGATGGCAGGTAGAATAACGTCCTGGATCTTGTAGCAATAGGAGGATCACGAAAAAATAAACCACTCCGCAGATGATCGGAGCCTACCAAACCCCTACCTAGTTTAAATAAAAATAATAAAGAGACATAATTTCGCCTTTGGGCAAGTGACGGAAGTCCAAACCTACCAAGCAACAATGTATGATCGATACCACGACCAGGGTAAGTACCATCTGTTTTAAAAGCAAGAGATTTCAAAAACCTTCCCTGAACCCTTTCAATAGCGTTAATGTATACTTGATAGAAAGGGCTTCATATTAAGGATGCGTATTCCAGCTTGGAGCGTACATAGGAATGGTACAATACTCTTGAGTGACTAGAAACTCTCGAAAGGCTTGCACATTCGAATCACAAATCCCAGCATTGCTATGGATACTTCCCTTGTTTTTTGAACATGTGTGTTGAAAGAGAGTCCCGGATCAAAGTACACGCTCAGGTCTCAACTCATTCCAGGGCTGACGATATTATACTATACTGAAATAGCATGGGATTCTTTTTCAAAGAGAAAATCATGATTTTGCCATGGACCTCCAGAGCAGTACAGCAGCTTGTTACCCAGACCAACAGGACCTCACATCCCAGGGAGAACCGCGAAAAATCTATATCTCCAGCCAATGGCATCTGTCGATGGCAGCTATGCTCAGAGACGCATCCAACCATGCAGATTAACATATCCCCTGGCTGCATCGTCATAGCAGCTGGAAAAATGATTGTGCTGTCGTCAGTTCAGACAGTTGGCGACAGCAAAAAGACTTACATGCCTCTTCAAAAAGAGCACCGCCTTTATGTCTATGACCGACGATCGCACATAGGGCAATTACCACCTCAATGTCAACTTAGGCCTGCGCCGAGACCTTATTTGTCATTTGCAGATGTTTCAGCTACCATCATTGGTGCTGACTTTCTTGCCAATTATGGACTTCTACTAGACTTGAAAACCAAACGCCTCTTGGACTCACGCACAACTTTGCAAGTGCCTGCAGAACTCTGTGAGACAACAGTTTTCAACATCCCTACAATGGACAGCTCCTGCCTGCCTGAAACGATGCATGATAGCTATGCCAAGCTTCTTCATGCATTTATAGACATCACTATGCCAAACACTGTACCAAAGGTTGAAGGCCCAGGCTCAGTCCAACATCATATTGTAACAACAGGCCCGACTAAATTTTGATAAACTTGCCATTGCAAACAAGATTTTAACCTACTTTCAACATAATGGAGTCATTCGCTCTTCCAGTAGCCAGTGGGCTAGTCCAATCCGTATGGTACAGAAGAAGACGGGTGGCTGTCGCACAACAGGTGACTAATGCAAGTCGAATTCACATCGCTACCCCGTTCCTCATGCTGAGGACATCTTCCGTCAGCGCCGTGAAGGGAAAAAGATTTTTTTCCAAAATAAACCCGGTTCCAGTAGCTTCAGAAGATGTTCCAAAAACTGCAGTGACAACCCCATTTGGCCTTTTTGAATTCCTGCACTTCGAAATGCCACTCAAACATTCCAGCGCCACATGGACAACATCCTGCGCAACATTGACTTTGCTGCCTGCCTCACCGTTTTCTCCAGCTCTCATCAGGAACACATCCAACATCTCTGGTGCACCTTCAAGGTTCTACAAGATCACAAATTCACAATAAATGTTGGCAAACGCCGATTTAGGATTCACCATCAATCAAGAGGGCTACTTACCACCTCCAGACGAAATTCATCGTTATTAAGCCAATGCTCATTGGCACAAATAAAATGCACATCATCCTCTCCAAGGATCACGTCAATTTCAGAACTTTGTATGTTTACATGCAACAATTTAAACAATCTTTTTCAAGTTCTAGCCTCACCGCCGTGGTGTGCCTTCCGAAGGATCTCTCTCGTTCCAGCGTCGAAGGTTCCAAAAATGGTTTACTCTGATTCCCACTGGCCAAAGTTGAGCATCCATAACTTTAGGCTTCATTTTCCTCGTTACCCATAGTTTAAAGGATTTAGCCAGCTTCGATTTTGTTTTAATTTCTTCACAGGTGATGCTTGCCAAGGAATTGGATTATATATGTTCAGCCTCAGTTTCCCTTGCCCTGATAGGGAAACTCAGTGAATCTCTTAGCTGCCTGTAGAACAGCTTCTTGTTTAATTGAACCAACGATTGGTTCAGCCCGGCTACTCACATTTCTGCGAATTTTTCTACTAGGATAAGAAACAGAAACATCCCCAGCTATCTGATCAATGTTCGTACCAGTTTTCTGATCATTGTTCTCTTTGTTATTGTTGTGTCAATGCCCCTGTTATTCCCGTCAACGTCATTCTCTGTCTCAGTTCTCAGTGAATGTCAGCTTGGCATCATTAACGACTTTAGACCCTTGCACTGATGCCACGCACTCACTTGAGTCCGCTGTCGCAGCGGCGGATCTAACCGCGGGCTCAGCAGCGTAGAAGGCAACTTCGGCGAGCCTGAGGCGCCCGGTGCCGATCGCAGGAGAGGGGGACGTGGGGGCAGGGCCAGTTTGTTTACCTTTGTTTTCACGTTTTCTTGTTGCAATCCCAATTTTTCCATAAATCGCAGTTTTCCTGAAGGCGGGCATTTTTTTCATTCAGCTCTCTGATGACTCTCTTGATTAACTGGATTTCTGACGAGCCAATTCGTCCCTTTTCGCTATTTTTGGAGCCTGAATCGTCGACAAGGTCGTCGAGATTAAGTGACTTACTTTTAATTACACTTACTTTACAAATAAAATGTCTCATGCGATATTCTAAAAACCTCAAGATAAATTGCTAAATCTGGCAACTCCGTTTGAAAAACTGTCATATTTTTTGCATTTTTGACAACTGTCAAATTAAAAATAGTTCTAAGTAGGTTGTGGACGTAGACAGTTGTTCGTCCACCGCCTACTACACTACTAAATCACCTATTTAGTCATTTTACTTTACGGAAGTGAAGGAAAAACATATTATTATGTCAAACGTCAACATTTATTGATTTTTTAGTAAAGTAAGCAGTTAATGAGTGCGAGAAAGATAGCACGTCCTTAAGTTTCAAATGAATGGGGCGCCAAAAGGATTTTGAATCCGAACGCGGAGAAACTTAACGTAAATTATGAATTTTTACCAGAGACATTTTCAGCTTAATGGATATATTTGGAAGTAAATAAATGGCCGTTTTTCAGTTGTATATATGATTATTTCACTTTTGACCGTTTCATAGGTTGTTTAAGACCATTCTAGCTAAAAATGAGCCCAAAGTCAACCGGTCAAATTTTAATATTATAAAGATGCCGTTTTATGTGTTGTAATTGCGAATATCTTATTTTTGACTGTGGCATCGGCTTTTTGAGGCAATTTGAGCTGAAAATGAGCACCAAGTCATTGGGTCTATTTTTGAAAATAAGGAAGTTGCTCTCTTACTTATTGTAATTGCGAATGTTTCACTTTTGACTATCGCATCGGCTTCTTAAGGCAATTTGAGCTGAAAATAAGCCCAAAGTCAATCGGTTAATTTTTAAAATTAAAAAAGTTGCCGTTTTATGTGTTGTAATTGCAAATATCTTATTTTTGACTGTGGCATAGGCTTTTTAAGACAATTTGAGCTGAAAATGAGCACCAAGTCAAAGGGTCTATTTTTGAAAATAAGGAAGTTGCTCTCTTACTTATGGTAATTGTGAATGGTTCACTTTTGAATATTGCATCGGCTTTTTAAGGCAATTTGAGCTGAAAATAAGCCCAAAGTCAATCGGTTAATTTTTAAAATTAAAAAAGTTGCCGTTTTATGTGTTGTAATTGCAAATATCTTATTTTTTACTATTGCATCATCTCTTTGAGGCAATTTGAGCTGAAAATTAGCATTAAGTCAATGGGTCTATTTTTGAAAATAAGGAAGTTGCTCTTTTACATATTGTAATTGCGAATGTTTCACTTTTGACTATTGCATCGGCTTCTTAAGGCAATTTGAGCTGAAAATAACCCCAAAATCAATCGGTTAATTTTCAAAATTAAAAAAGTTGCCGTTTTATGTGTTGTAATTGCGAATATCTTATTTT
>JAEQML010047465.1:0-56864 GCA_016904865.1 Pissodes strobi | reverse complement strand
GTATCTAAATTGACTCAAAAAATATGCATTATATATGCATATTTTATTCCTATAATTTAAGTAACTTCTACATCTATATACAGCTTCTATCATAGGAATTAGTTTATTTTCAATGTACAGGGTGATCCTCTATAACTCTATAACTTAAACTTTTTTATTTTAAGTGTCCCAAAAAAATTAAAAGTATGGTTATGTAGGTACTGAAAAATACTGTTTTTCTGCGTATAAAAAATATTGGAAAAATGATCAGTATACAGGGAAAAACAAAATGTGAATTTTTTTTCAATGGAACACCCTATATATGAATTTATTTTTAGATTTTTCGTAAAATTCTAAGCATATTTTATCTATGGTATTACACCTCTAGAGTTAGTAGTTTCACAGCTATAAGCAGTTGAAAATCGGTACTTTGGCTACTTTTCACCTTGGCAGCAAGATCATTAGAGATGGAGTAAAATGAATTTCACATGTCTCTCTTAACTTTTCAAGAGCTATCTAACGGTACTAACTGGCAGGCGGTACCATGGGTGCCAAATCTGGTACCTCGGTAGGTACCATTAGTTAGCACCATCAGATAGCTCTCGGAAAGTTAAGATAGGGATGTGAAATTCATTTTACTCCATCTCCAATGATATTCTTGCTACCAAAGTGAAAAGGAGCCAAAGTACCGATTTTCAACTGTTTATAGCTGTGAGACTACTAACTCTAGAGGTATATCATCATACATAAAATATGCTTAGAATTTTACGAGGAATCGAAAAATAAATTCATACATAGGGTGTTCCATTAAAAAAAAAATTACTTTTGTTTTTCCCTGTATAACGATAATTTTTCCAATATTTTTTAAACCCAGAAAAAAATTATTTTTCAGTACCTACATAAGCATTTAAAGATCCTTTACACAAATAGTGCACTATGTAAAAATCGACCTCTCCTATTGGTCGATCCATCTCGTATTACGATATGCCTGCGTGATGCAATCGATTTCTGTCAAGAATTCTCGTGGTGTAGAGATTTATACAACTGGGTCTCACCTGGACGGCCTAGGTTCGAACTTCGTCGCTATTTTTTATTATTTTTTTTTTAATTATGTTTCTAAACGGTTTTTTTCTTGATTTTTGGGTATGTCTTGGGTTAGTTTGGGTTAGCACTTGGTTAGTTTCCGTTTCTTGAGGCCCCGTAGCGAGCGAAGGGCCATGCGGGTCGACCAATAGGGAAGGCCGATTTTTATATAGTGCATTATTTGTGTAAAGGATCTTATAATGCCCTACATAACCATACTTTTAATTTTTTTGGGACACTTAAAATAAAAAAGTTAGAGGGGGGCGACATTATAGGGGATCACCCTATACAGAAGGGGTTCCTTCCAACTGAGGTTTCCATCTAATATTAAGCCTAAATATTTTACAGAAGATACTCTTTTATAGTCATATTTTTAATTTTAAGAACTGGTTCTTGAATACTTTTGTTTTTTTGTTTTAAATATTATATAATTAGTTTTAAGTATATTAATTTTAAGTTTATTATATAACAACCAGTGTGAGTATTTTTTTAAGTCTGCATTTATTTGTTGTTCTAGTAGCTTTTCATCATAACCTTTATATAACAAGACAGTGTCATCAGCAAATGTATAGTATCTTGTTATTAACCCTGCTACTCTCAAGTTAAGTACAAATAGGCAGTACAACAGGGGTCCAAGTGCAGACCCCTGCGGTACTCCACATAGCGGTACTAGCCCTTACAGAAGCACAAGTATGTTCTACAACAACAACAGTGAACTACCCTTATCCTGGTTACGACTTACATACCCGATTTAGACATAAGTTCGGAATATGCCTTTTTGTCCGAAGCGACCTTTCATGTCACCGAGAGGAAACACTCGAACCGAACAACCTTGACGTCATGTGGCTCAAGTTCACCGTCAAGGGATTAACCAAGTTTATATGTTGTCTCTATCGCCCTCCGAGCGATAGAGCCTACCAAAGCTTTTTTTCAACACTAGCTACCACTTTTGACTCAATACAGGTTGATCACCCCAGTTCAGAAATAATCGTTCTAAGAGAGTTCAATGCCCACAACACCAACTGGCTCAAACATCACAACCAGACCGACAACGAAGGTAGAGAGGCTGAAGCATTCGCCATCAGCTGCGGGCTTACTCAAATTGTAGACGAACCAACTCGAATCTCAGAGAGGGGGCGAATTCGCCGCCCTCCTGGATCTTTTTCTAACCACCAATCCTGACCAGTACACAGTTACAGTTGGTCCGCCATTAGGTACTTCCGACCACAAACTTATTACAACGGTTTGTGAATTGCCACTCATACAGAAGGATCCACCATTGCCTCGCAAAATCTGGCATTACAATTCTGCAAACTGGGACGATCTAAGGGAGTTCTACCTAGATTTTCCTTGGCTCGACGTCTGCTTTGGCGCTGACGACCCGTCAGTCTGCTGCGAAAAGATCATGAAAGTAATCTCCTCAGGAATGGAAGCATACATCCCAAATTCCATCGAGTTACCATCAAAAGGAAAACCCTGGTTCGACAGAAGATGCGAAAGAGCTGTGGGTAGGAAACAGCAAGCCTACAAGTACTGGCAGCAAAATCAGACCGCTAAAAATCGCAATTATTTTGTCGAAGCGAGAAACGAATGCAAGCGTGTTATCGACGAAACTAAGGACAAACACAATCAAAGGATCAGGAATAAACTTTTGCAATGCCCCAGTGGCTCCAGGAATTTCTGGTCGGTAGCAAAGGCAGTAAGTAACAACTTTACAGAAACGTCTCTCCCACCTTTGACAGACGAACGTGGCATCACGGCGACTACAGCCAAGGAAAAAGCAAACATGCTCGCCAAAATGTTTTCTTCGCACTCTACCTTGGACGTCCCCCAAGGCAAGACTCTCCCCACCATATCGAACATCAACACTACCATGGCAGAAGTCAAATTTCATCACCGTGATATTCGTAAAATTCTTAAAAATCTAGATACGCAAAAGGCATCAGGACCGGACGGAATACCTGCCATCGTGTTAAAGAACTGCGCCAACGAACTAACACCCGTTTTTTCCAGGCTTTTTTCTCTGTCTTACGGAAAAGGGATTTACCCATCTTCTTGGAAAGTCGCTCGAGTGCAACCTGTTCCAAAAAAAGGCAAGAAAACCACGCCCTCAAACTATCGTCCAATTGCCTTGCTTCCAATAATCTCCAAAGTCATGGAACGTGTAGTCAATCAGCAACTACTCAAGTACCTCGAGAACAACAAAATAATCAGCGATAATCAATACGGCTTTCGCAAAGAGAGATCGACAGGAGATATATTGGCCTATGTCACTCATATATGGAGTAGGGCAATTGAGAACTACGGAGAGTCTCGAGCGATTGCGTTGGATATTTCAAAGGCATTCGACAGAGTTTGCATGACGGACTGCTCAACAAACTACCGTCCTTTGGACTGCCAGCCTCTCTCTGCAGCTGGCTTGCCAGTTTCCTTAAGAGCCGATCTCTGCACGTTGCAGTCGATGGACACATCTCGGACACATTCACCATCAACGCGGGCGTGCCTCAGGGCGCAATACTTTCACCAACTCTGTTCCTCATCTATATTAATGACCTGCTGACCGAAACAAATAATCCTGTTTACAGTTTTGCAGATGACAGTACCCTTGTCTCCCACTTTAGATCAGAAAAACCCTTACCAGCGACTGAGACTCATCACCGCAGACAGGAGCAGATTACAGCAATTAATCAAGACCTGGAGAAAGTTCAAACTTGGGGCGACCGAAATTTGGTACAGTTCAATGCAGCAAAGACTCAAGCAGCCACGTTTACCAAGAGGGCCAATACAGCGGGTCCTGACATCATTATGGCAAAAACCAAGATCTTTAAGTTTCTTAAGTAATAAATCAAAGTTGACCACATCGAATGCCTTTTTTAAATCTATAAACACAGCAATAACGATTTTTTTGTTATCCAGCTCAGTACTAATTTTATTAACCAAATCTACTTTTGCGCCTAATGTGCTACTATTCTTACGAAACCCATATTGCAACTTATCTATTTCTACATATTTACCTATAAATGTCAAGATTCTGTCTTTTATTATTTTTTCTAAAATTTTTGAAAATGTAGTTATAATTGTTATAGGTCTATAGTTATCCATCTGTTTTAGGACCTGCTTTATAAATTGGGCTAACTTTGCCTACTTTGAGTACCTTTGGAAAAATTCCTGTTTCTAAAACCTGATTCCCCAATTTGGTTAAAATGTTTACTCTTCACCCAAATTAACCACATCAAGAATTGATACCTGGTCATATCCTGGAGCAGAATTACGTTTTAAGTTTTTAATTATGGACCTAAATTCAATTTTGGTCTGTAAGTCTCAGAAATATAGCGTTATTACAATAAATTTCTTCAAAATTTAATATAATATCAAGCCTAAAATGTTTTATTTCAGTTTCTATTTCCTTTGTAATAGTACTACCTACTTTGCAGAAATGATTATTTAGCTTATTTACTATTTCTTTATCGTGTTTTATTTAATTTTTATCTACAATTAAGGAGTCAATTTTATTATCAAAGTTAGTATTTTTTATAAATCTGTTCATAATTTTCCACTGCTTTTTTGAATTGTTTCCTGCTTCGTTCCACTTTTTGTTTAAATAATGAATTTTTAGTGATTTTATTTTATTATTCACTTGATTTTTTTATGTCGAAAAATTTTATCTAAATTTTGGTTATTTCTATTAAGTTGTCTTTGCTTATATAAACTGTCCCTTTCTTTTATTAGGTTAATTAATTCTTTGGTAACCCAGGTATTACCCTGCCGACACCTTACTGTGAGTGTGTTTCGCGTATTGACTTTCTTTTTTACAACAACATATGATATCTATCAGCTCATCGAATGTTTGTGTATCTTTTTCAATAACTTTGTTTTCAAATAAAGTTTTAAATTTTGTGTAATTACATGCTTCTTTTTGGCTCTGATTAGATGAGATTAGATTAGATGAGAAGTGATCTTATCTTTTTAATATAAACTAAAACGATCCTGTAGTAGCCCAAATTGTTTTTTTCTTAGGTTTAAGGGGGAACTGGGAATAAATATAAACTTTGTCAAGCTAGAGCATGAAACGGCAAATGACGGTAATACTGCCAGAAGAATCTTCCAAAATTATGAGACTTCTTCAGCTATCACCGAAGTAGATTAAAATTTAAAAAAAAGTTTTTATTGCTTATCCACTCGTATAGATCAGTGATTGCAACATACTCTAAAAATTTGTCAACATTTTTATTTTTCTATCGGACATCTTTCTGAAGAAGCCACTGATGCGAGAAATAAGCATTTTTGCGAGTATGGAGAATCAAATTCTCGAAAATCCAGTCGAAAAAATACAAACGAAGATTTGTATACAATCTTCTTCTATTTTCAGATCCGTTTGTTTTCCATCTGAGATTAAATTTCGCAGCAAATTACGATGCAAGCGGTAATCATTTTCGGAAGAGGTTCTTTCTTCGCTGTGTAGATAATTTTTCTGGCATTTTTTATAAATAACCTATTTTTTAAAGTACGTACAATCTTGTATTCTTTCTCGCATAAGCCATTCTCTCTTAGGTATTCTTGTAGCTTAGGTTTAGATTTCTTTTTAATGGAGCAAAAGTATTGTTAGTAAAAAAAACTTGTCACAACTTTTTTAAGGAAAGAAAAATAGTAGGAAAATGGCAATATAGGAAATAAAAAAAAATTGAGCGAGTCTGCTAGTACTCGAGACACTGATGTTTAAACATATCCTATATCGACATCATCGACATGAAAATCTAATGCCACCTTAGGTGGCGTAAAACAAAAAGGTCGTGAGGTCGAAAACGAATAAAAAACATAAACATGTTTTACAAGGCTTCAATTACAAATTCTAATTATATAATTGTAATAAGTATATAATTATATAGTTTTTAAATAAAAATATATAAAATATTTTAATAGGCCCTTACTAAATTTTTAATAATTATTAATGAATATGAAATCATTAATAATTATAAAATAAATAATACCGACAAAACGCGCGTGCTATCAATAATTTGTAATACTTGTGTAATATTTCTGTTATAAAAATAATTTTTATATACAAGTTAATTTGAAAGTATGAATACAAGTTTCAGCTGTAGATATTGATAGACAAAAACAAATTTTGTTTGTCGCTGTATGGAGCGTAATTAGCGTGGTTAAAAAAATATTCTATAAATGCTTATGTTGTTTAGGCACCCTATAATTTACGGGGGAAGGCTTATTGAAACCTTATTATGTAAAGATCTTCAGAATATTCAAAGCATAAATAGGTTTTTAAAATATTTGATAGTTCCACATGCGCATCTAGCTTTCCTAAGACAATTACAGCGCTGATGTTGTACATAACTTTACCCGCAAGTGTCGCAAGTAATGAAATATGTTTCTCTAAATTAAAAATAATTTAAGCTTATTTAAGAAACAGAATTTCTCCATACAGGCTAGACTCTCTATCTCTTTTGGCAATCGAAAATGATTTAGCGAGATAAATTGATATTGGGCATGCCATTACTTCTATTCCTGAGAGGAAATCTAGAAAAAAGTATTTTTACTCTCTTTGCGTTAATAAATTTTTTTAATACAGTTTATGTATTACTCATCAGATTTAAGATGATCGTTAGCGTAATAAGCAAAGTTATAATTTTTATTACTAGGATTACGATACAATCCAATTCCCTGTAATTAAAAAGAAAAGTTTTTGATTAAAAAAATAACATAAATGGAATAAAAATAAAATTAATTTTATATTCCAAAGAATTGGTGCCTTATGCCGAAAGTTGCGGGAGAGGGACCAAAATTTATTTTGCCGCTGTGGGTTTCTATGTTTTAAACGAAATCGCGCAATTTTAAAGATTTAAAAAAGCTCAAATCGAGGTACTTTCCCTCCAACAAGCCAACTTCAAATAGAACATGGGACTTCTTGTTTTGCTAGAGTAAATACTACTACATAACCTGTTCAAGGAAAGTTGTTTTTGAACAAGAGCATCGTGAAAAGGGTGAATATAGATTGCAAAAAATTACTTTAAACGCCTAAAATAAATTTTCTAAATAATTATTGATTTGTCAGTCTAAAATGATACCTACATATACAGAGAGCAGAAACTAACCCTCTGTGTTAGCTTCTCAACAAATCAATGAAACGAATCTGACAATAATTTAATTTAACAAAACTGATTGTTAGACAGCACCATGGCAATTAATTGGTAGCGTATTTGCTACCACACAAATAAGCAATTTGAAAGTATAAAAGAGCGGCTAAATTTAGATTTGAAAAGGGACTGTCAACTCTGCATCATGTTTCGAATAACAAAATTTTTACTAGGCTCTGTACGGTAATCTATATAAAGGTTAATTCTTCAAGGTGAAATACATGATTGCTGTAACAAACAACACACAACTTAAAAAACCAACACCTTTAATTAGCTAAATTCGCAATAAATTGCACTTACCTGTTGCTAGAAGAATTAGCAAAGACAATCACACATCGGAACTAAGACAAAAACGGCTGAAAAGACAAAACATAATAAACAATAAGCGATTATTGACTAATAGATATCTGCTGCTATTGGTCGATTCGGTACTTAGTTGCTGGTCGTTGGTGACTCAGGAAGTTTTTAACTTTCGTTAACTCGACCGTGGGCCAACACTGCAGTACGACTGCGAACCGTGAATGTACACTCGGATGTACGAGTAATGAATTGGTTTCTGTAAGTCCAGTTATTACAATTATACAGGGCTTAAAAAATGCATGTATTTTGAGACGGAAACATCAAATCCATCCGACTTAGAAATGCCAAATCCGACAATACTTTGGAAAACTAAAATATAACATAGCAAATCATTTTTAAGAAGTTCAAACAAGCATATGATTTTTTCCAAATCATAAAATCTGTATATTGTTTAATTTGTCAATCTTAATCTTACAGTATGAAAAATTTTGGATCCGTGATATCGCAAAATGTAAACTGTTTTCGCGATTGAAGTTTGATTTAAATGTAGGTGGTAATGCTCCATGAAGGTGGTGGCACGCAATATGTACACATTAATGCTGAACTTAACATTCAATCGGTTTCTTTACCTTTATCTTCTGCTGCTTGAACTGAAATGAAATAATTCTATCAATTGTGTTGGTTCTCACCTGTAATTTAAAAAAAGCGTGTGCACTATGTGCGCATATCTGAAGTGAAACTTCTTAAACATAAACGCCCTAGCCTTATACATATCGTAACGGATTTGGTTAAAAAGTAGTTTTTTTAATTCTCAATTAACAAAAAGGAAAGGCCTAAATGAAAAAAATATTATCTTCATAAAAGTTTCGCTTATGTTTTGTGACAAGGTAATAGAGCAAATCCCATATTTTTTGCTTGCAAACTATCAAAGATATCACAATAACAATATTCTCATATTTTTCGTTCAGCCAGCTCATGTGTCGCGGCCAGTTTTCGTTCCGCCAGCTCGTGTCGCGCTGGTTGTGTGTCGCGACCTTCAAATTTTACTCCCGGAGCGCGTTAAGAAATTTCACTTCAAAAATTTTTAGAAGATATTAAATAGATACCCCCAAAAAGCATTCTGCTGTTTAAACTACCTACTTCAAAAAAATCAAATTCAAAAAATATTTATTCCAACCAGTAAAATTTCATAACAAGAACTTCATTTTACAATAAAAAAGCAATGGTGGTAATACGGACTGTACCGCGATCCGCGATTTCTAAACGTATTTACAAGACGATCATGCGGTCGAAATACCTGCCATCGTGTTAAAGAACATGCGCCAACGAACTATCACCCGTTTTTTCCAAAAAATTTTCTCTGTCTTACCGAAAAGGGAAAGTCGCTCGAATGCAACCTGTTCCAAAAAAGGCAAGAAAACCACGCCATCAAACTATCGCCCAATTGCATTGCTTCCAATAATCTCAAAAGTCATGGAACGTGTAGTCAATCAGCAACTACTCACGTACCTCGAGAATAACAGAATAATCAGCGATAACCAATACGGCTTTCGCAAAGAGAGATCGACAGAAGATATGTCTCTCATATATGGAGTAGGGCAATTGAGAACTACGGAGAGTGTCGAGCGATTGCGTTGAATATTTCGAAGGCATTCGACAGAGTTTGGCATGACGGATTGCCCAACAAACTGCCGTCCTTCGGACTGTCAACCTCTCTCTGCAGCTGACTTGCCAGTTTCCTTAAAAACCGATCTCTGCATGTTGCAATTGATGGACACATCTCAGACACATTCACCATTAACGCGGGCGTGCGCAATACTTTCATCAACTCTCTTCCTCATCTATATTAATGACCTGCTGACCGAAACGAATAATGCTGTTTTGTAGATGACAGTACCCTTGTCTCCCAATTTAGATCAGAAAAACCTTTATCAGAGACTGAGACTTATCACTGCAGACAGGAGCAGATTACAGCAATTAATCAAGACCTGGAGAAAGTTAAAACTTGGGGCGACGGAAATTTGGTCCAGTTCAATGCAGCAAATACCCAGGCAGCCACGTTTACCAAGGGGGCCAATACGGCGAGCTCATCATTATGGCAGGACTATTCCTTCATGCTCGCGAATCAGACTACTGGGTGTCTCGGTCAACAGCAATATATCCTGGCATGACCACGTTGCTAACATCGCAAAATCAGCCTCGCAGAAGCTTGGTGCGCTATTTCGCAACAAAAAACTGTATACACCGCAGCATTTGCTCTTGCTCTACAAAGCGCAAATAAGACCGTGCTTAGAATATTGTTCACACATCTGGGGTGCCGCACCAAAGCACACTCTAAAGCTGCTGGATTCTATTCAGAAGAGAGCTGTGCGTCTCGTCGGCGACCCGGAGTTCATCCGGAATCTGGATAGTCGGGAACACCGCAGGCATGTGGCCGAGATGTCCATGTTTTACAGATACTTTCACGGCAGATGTTCCTAGGATTACCCGCCCCTGGTAACGCCTGTCAGACAGTCGCGACAGATGGCAAGAGCGCACCAATTCGTCGTACAACTGGAAACACCTAGAACATCACCTTACAAGAACTCATTTGTCTGGCGCACTGCATCACTGTGGAACTCACTCCCAGGACATCTGTTTCCCCCTAATTACAACCTACAACTATTCAAGAACCGTGTCAATCAGCATCTATATATTATTTGTGCAATAAATAATATCCCGTTGCAAATTGTGGGCGTCATTTTCACGTCATATTATACTCTTTCCTCTTAGGTAAATTTAGTACGGCATTATTTCTGATATATAAAAGTAGATCTGATCGAAAGAGATCTATATTCAAGTCAGCCAAAAAATTAACACAAACATAATAGGGCACTGAAAGACTGAAAATATCTTCCAAGAAATCAAGGGAGCTTTGAAGGTTTGTAGAAGGGGGCCTATATAAATTCGTAACTAATATATATTTTTTATTTAAACAAAATTTAAAGCTTATATATTGAAATACATTAGATATATATTAAAGGTGACGAAACTACACATTACATATTTTTTAACATAAAGACCTACACCCCCTTTCCAACCATCGCTATTCCTCCTAACGGAATTATAACCTGGAATATCCAACGCAAAAACGACATTTTCGAAAGATGACCAAGTTTCGGATCAACCTAAAATATCAAAATTCCAATTGGTTACATAAATTACAAATGCGTCAAATCCTGGGTTTATAGAACGAATATTTAAATGTCCAGTAATGAATTCATTTCCATTTTTTAAAATTTTATTTAACATACTAAAATTTGATTGATTTTGCCGGTCTTGTACTCCCTCAACATCATCCCCCATCAGTTCACCCAACACGCAACCTATGGCACGCTCGTCCGAACCACGGCCCCTAAATAAATAACAAGGCAACAACTAAATGAATTAATACACACAAGACGAGGAGAAATTCAGAAAATGGGAGGAAAATTAAATAAAAGCGGTAAAAATGCAAATGAAAAGCCAAGAAACAGGCAAATATTATTAATGAGCGGACCAAACGGTTATAACTATGGCAAAATTGTAAAGGGAATTTCCAAAAACACATTCGACACAAACTGCCAATCTGCAACCAGCAATTTCTTTGAAAATTTAACAACGATCCACAATATACTATCAAGAAACTACACCAAAAGGGACTACAAGATTATCTTTATATCAAATGAAAATGCCAGATTAGGGAAGAATATTGACGAATTGTATGTGAAAGAAATCATAGAACAATCAAAACATACCAATTAAATTTTGGTTGGGGCACCGTTTGTTTGGAACAGGCCAATCCTAAACGAATACATAAGCAGTCAAAATCAAACACTACTAAACCAGGTTGGATATGAAAATCATGCATATTTTGTTGACTGCAATAGAATAATACGATCACACCAAGTCCAGGAAAGAGGTGAACTTACAAATCAAGAGAAATGGCAACTAATGAATTATATATTTCACTACTATCTGCAAGAAAAGCTAGACAAAACAATCGAAGCCAGTAACAACATTACTTTGAACAAAGAGACAAACTCAGGAAACAAGTCAACAAACGCAGACAAAAGCACTGAAACAATAGAAGTGATCGAGAAACAGGACAGACAACATTTTTTATATCCTCGCCTGAGTCAACTACAAACGGAGATATGATTCAAACACACCTGAGCACAAAGATTTGCCACCTAAATATCCAAAATCTTGCGAACAAATTAAACCAACTAGAACTTCTACACTATACACACACAAATTACAGCGTCGAACTACATGTTGAATGCTGTGCCATTCAAGTAAAAACGTCTAAGTTAAATCTGGCAATTGTTGCAATATACAGACCCCCCTCTGGAAACATAAATACTTTTATTCAGCAATGTGGAGACCTTAATATTGACAGCTTAAAGACAAAAGAACAAAACTACAAGCAACTAAAGGATCTTCTTGACTCCTTTCACCTAGTAGATCACAGCGACAAACTCACAAGGGTCTTTACATCCATACTTGGCACATCGATTTCCTCAATAGACTACATGGCTACAGATATAAATAGTTCATTGGTAAGCTGTAAAATCATAGAAGAATACATTTCTGACCATTACCTTCAAGAATTAACAATTGAGCTTCCTATTGAAGTCCGAGAACATAAGCCAAATCATAGGGTTATACGAAACTTATCAAAAAACAACTTACTTAAATAACTTTAGGATAGCATTACAAAGATAATCATGGCTCCACATAAATGGACACAAACGAAAATTTCAATACATTTCTGAAAATATTTCTGTGGCACTTAAATAACACCTGTCCGGAACGAAGACAAACCCATCATAAACCAGAACTCCAATGGATGACCGAGGAAATAACAATAAAGAAAAATCAGGTACGGGATACTTATAATCTCGCAAAACAAGTAAATAACAGTGACATTTGGCAGCATTACCGAGAATTAAGGAAATGATATAGGAAACTGATCAACGAAACTAAAATAAATTTTAATAAAACCAGAATCGAAAATTCTACAAACCAGCCTAGGGAAATGTGGATCATAGTAAATAATGAACTTAATAGAAATAGACAAACTAACTCAATCCAACTATTAATTGAAAACCATAAAATATCCCATAAAGAAGAAATTGCAGAAACATTTGGTAAATACTTTGTAAGTATTGCTGAGGACAAAATTCAGAGTCACTTTAGAAACCAAATTTCAACAAGTCCAACAACGGCAGCACCACAACCAAACTCCATCTTTCTAGCACCGGTTACGAAGGAAGAAATTCGAGGAATCATAATGAACCTAAAAAATAAAAAATCAACTGGCTTCGATGGTATACCCACCAAGATAATAAAAAAAGTCTGTAAGGAAATAGAGGAGCTCCTTGGAGAATTGATAAACAGTGCTTTTGCTACTGAAACATTTCCATCTGCATTGAAGTTAGCCACTGTGATACCGGTCTTTAAGAAAGGCAGACAGCTTGACATCGATAACTATAGGCCAATATCCTTGCTGAGTATATTTTCAAAGATTTTGGAGCGTGCACTGTATAATAGGCTAATAAACTTTCTTGGACAATTTAAAATGATTCAGAATGACCAACATGGCTTTCAACAGGGCAAATCCACTGAGACCGCAGCTTTTCAACTTCTGCAATGTATTCATCGAGAACTAGAATCAAACCGCATTGTTGTTGGAATGTTCTTCGATCTATCAAGAGCTTTTGATACTCTGAATCTAAAATTTGTTGAGCAAAAACTCTATGCTGTTGGAGTTAGAGGAAATGCACTTTCCCTAATAATGTCCTTTCTGTCAGAGAGAAAACTTCTGGTCAAGATAGAGGATTATAACTCCACAGAATATGATCTGAATATTGGAGCTGCTCAAGGCTCTGTCCTTGCACCCCTGATATTTATACTGTTTGTAAATGACCTCTCACTGCCTGGCATAACTATCAAATTCGCCGATGATACGACTGTTGCCCTATCTGCAACAGATGAGCTTGAGGCCCACAGAAAAATTCAGGAAATAACTGAAAGAATGAATAAATGGTGCTTTTCAAATCAGCTTATTCTGAATGAAAATAAGACGGTATACATTCACTTCTATAAAACCAACTTAAAAATTCAATTAGACCAAGCAGCACCCTCATCCAAATTCTTAGGCACATACCTCGACTCCAAACTATCATGGGAACCTCAACTACATCATGTATGCTCAAAATTGGCCCAAGGCATACTATGCCATACAAAAACTAAAATACGCAGTTCCTGTGTCCACTTTAATCACGTCCTACTACGCGTTATCCTATCCACATCTCAGCTACAATGTTCTACTCTGGGGACAAGCAGTAAATATATACCGAGTATCCATAGCCCAGAAACGCCTGATAAGGCTTATCTTCGGATTGAAACAAATGCAGACGTGCAAAGAATCCTTCAAGAAACACAAAATCCTTACTCTTACGTCAATATGCATTCTTAAATGCTCAACATATGTTTATAAAAACCGACATGAATTCCAAACAAATAGAGACAACCATGATTACCTCACAAGAAATGCAAATGGTCTCTCAGTTCCCAGGCATACCTCGACACTATATGAAAAATCTCCGCACTATGCTTGTATAAGGATTTTTAACAAGCTGCCTGAAGAAATAAAGGAAGCTCCATCAATAGGCATCTTTGGAAGAAAACTAAAAGCCTTTCTTGCAAACAACGCGTTTTACTCTCTACAAGACTTTTTAAATCGAAACGTTTAAAACTCTAAATACCGTCTTATTCTAACATACTTCTAAACTGTTTAATTGTACTCTGTATTCTGTTGCTACTTATGTTTATCTCCACAAAATTTTAAACTGTTATGTGATTGTCTTTTATACATATATTTTATTTTATTTTGTAATTTACCTTTATGCTAAACGCTGACGAAACTCAAATCATGTAAATGATATTTAGAGAATAAATGGAATTTGAATTTGAATTTGAAATATTTAATCTAACTACAATTTTACCTAAGGTAATAACAATGTATTTTATGTTTTCTTTAAAAATCTCATATTTAAGAATCTAAATATAAAAACTAAATCATAGATTTGCCACATATTTTCATATTATCAATGCATCACATCGGCTACTAAGTATATTAAATACTTCTAAATACGATACTTGAAATGATCAGTACCAATTATCTCAATTATTATCATATCCAAAAATTTTTTTGACAAACATTTGATCAGCAGATACATCAATCAGCCCAGGAAGAAACAAACAGATCAACAATTTCCCTCAATATATTCGAATACAAAAGATTCTGAATATTTAAACTGAATTAAATTAGATCGAATTGAAATTAAATGTATATATTATTATCCAAATAGACATGTTTTCATAGAATTATATCTTCCATAAGGAAAATACTTGAATTGTTTATAAATGTTTTATTATCAAGAGGAATAGGGCTTGTGGTCTGAGTTTCAATAAATTTCAGTTTGAGCAAAATTATTTAAGAAGAGCCATACTTGGCTAATTTTTTGTGGGCATGTTACCGACCTAGAGGGTAGTCAAAAGCTACAATATTATTTCCCGCAAAAAATTATTGGCTGACCTGTAGCCATTTTTCGGTTTTTTTCACATTTTTTACCTGAATTTAGTTATTTTCGATTACGTAGAGGTTTTTTGTACTAAGTAGCTGAAAATCAGTTACCTAGTGTAAAATTGACCAAGGAACAAGAATATGGCCACAGATTTGACCTACGACACATATCTCCAAAAATATTGGCCAAAAACTCTCAAAATTTACCAAAAAGGTCCCAAATCTTGGGGAAATATTCAAAAAATCTTTTCTTTGACTATACGAGGCGGTCATCTTATAGAGAAAGAACCAGCGAATCCAATGAGCACATACCCACGCACATGAGCACGAACCGTTTAGAAATTGCGCGGCTTCAAAGTTGAAGGTTTTTGTTTTCTTTAAAAAAATCTCAATTTTGATCTCGCGAGACAATATTCCACCTACTTTTGTGATTTCCTGGGGCGCTTCGTGCAGACAGAGGGAGGCGACAGAAAGTGACAAACGTGCGCTGCAAATTTCTTTTTTGTAGACTTGGCTGATGTTTTTGTCAGGATGGCTTTCATTAAAAAAATGGCACTTTTCAAATAGCACATACTTTGGGCGCCATAGAAAAAAAGATCAGTTCTACTCGTTCTTCCATAGAATACACTATTTCCGACACTATACAGATAGAAGTGATGGCAACAGCAAATTTTAAATAATTTAAAAGTTGTAATTTTTTTGAAGATTTTACAAAAAAAGAGAAAAAAATACAAATATTTGCCTTATTGCAATAAAAGATTAGCATTCGGTTGTTTTCCTGTTCGGACTACCTTTCGGAAGCTTGGTGAAGAAGTTGCGCGTAACGTGCATTATGCCCTTGTTGAGTCAGATCTTAGATATGCCTTGCCCTTTTGGGGAGCTTGCTCTCTTTATCTGTTCTAATTTGATATCGTTCTTCAAAAGAGAGCTGATAGAAATCTATATAATGCGCATCCAAGAACCCCCTGTAAACCCCTTTTATCAAGCACTCTGGAAATGGCTTCCCTAATTCATAGAAATAAGTAGCAATTTCCCAATCTTCAGCCGATATATGGTACACGTCAAATTAACAATACACTTAAATGTCCATTCCACATTCCAGCCTTGTGGGGAATTTCCTGATTTACAGTGGCATCAAGATATACAATCACGTTGATCTGCGGATTAGAAATATTCAAGACTTAAAAGACTTTCGCGAAAGTTTGAAATACTCTTTATTGAAGTGAGCTTTCTCTATTCTGTTGACGAGTTTTTCGAACAGAACTAAATATTTCATTTTATTTTTAACTTATGACGTGTGTATCTCAATTAACGAGTTATCATATGAGTGTTTCCTAAAAAAAAGGATATCAATAAAAATTTTATTGTGTAATATTAGCTACTTAATATGTTTTAACTCATCACCCTTATGTTTTTTCTGGTATGCTTTTTCCTTTTTTGAATTTGTTTCGTTTTATTCTTTATGTATGTATATATTTTATAAAGCTTTGTCAAATGTTACGTGTAATATTTTTAAATAAATAGCACTACAGTAGTGGTTAATTTAGACGTGGGATCCTTTTTCATCATTTACGATGCTTGTTTTCTAATTTTTCCAGCCAATATTTGCAAAAGTCAGTCTTAAAATATTTTATTAAAATTGTGCTTACATTAAATCTCATTAATTTTGGTATAGCTGAAAAGCATTTCTGATAAGCTTCCTAGAGAGCGGCCACAAGCGGAGTAGTGCCATTTAAGATTAAGTGGATGGGGGAGAGCTACAGGAGTGGGTGAGGGTGATTCGCGTATTTTTAGATATGGTATTTTTTAGTTTTGTTTAATATTTTCTTTTGGGTATAAAATAAAGCAATTGTAAGTTTTCAAGTTGTCACCCTGTATGGGCAGGTTCGCACACAAGAACGAGATGAGCTTTCAACTGAGCTAAGCTTTAGTTTAGTTAGTACAAGTGAACACTTTTACCATTGTTGATATTTCCATATAAACAATGCTTTTACTCTCTCTCATACAATTCAACACTTTTTTCTCCGGCTGTACCTTCACAATTTGAAATAGTTACCCAACGGTGGCGGGGATATTCACCACGATGGTACCAGCTAGAGCAGCACGGCTAGTCATGAGTAAAACCGGTAAGACGTACGTCCATGCTTAAACCACACGTGTTTCTGCTTCCGACGTAAATCTGGGCTTAAATGGTAGTGGTACCGTGACGACGACCGACGCGATGGTTCCGATGGTTTTGCTGATAGTCTAGCCTGGTAGGCTCCTTCCTGCAATATCAAATATCCGTTTCTGCAATGAATATGCGTATATTGGATTGGGTTACGTGTTACGTGGTCTGATTTGAAATATAAAATACCCGTATAGCTTTCCGTCTTTGTAATTCATGTAAACTGCTGGCCATAAATTAGTGCATATTGCTTAATTAAAATTTTTGACTACAACTTTGTGAAATATTTTTTAAACATAAAATATCCATGGGATCTTTTGGTTTTCGTTTGCACAAATTATTCGCGATCAACTTAGTTGTAGTTCCGCATCTGTAAAAAATGATTGCAAATTGAATTTTTTGGAATATTGGATGCTGTCATCATGTCATAAGGTAATGTAATCGTATTATACCGGGTATGTTGAAAGGTAGCCACAACGTCATGTTAATCAAGACATGGCGCGTCGGCGTCGTCGCAAATACTGCTGGCTGCTGGATGCCAGTATAGCAGAATGTAATCAGAACTGAAAACGACCAGTTATTATGTCGAAACGGTTTCTTGTCGACTTGGTCTTCGAGCAGGTGTAAATAAGGATAAGGATAGCTGGATCATGCAAATGTCTGATATGTAGCTATACAGTATATAGTTATAAGAATAGTATTTACTGTTCCTAATAGTTTTTCAGTAGACTTTTTGTTTTTCTAAAAATTATTACACATAAACCCACATTTAGAAAAATAAGAAATATTGATTTAATTTTGCAGTATCCTAATTCTCTATTTGAAACAAATGATAACGTTAGAATTAAATTCTTAACTGAAATTTATTTATTTATTTATTTATTTATTCACGGGTCGAAACCTATTGTAACGATAAACTTACAATAATACTAATGCATAATACAGGCTTATAAAATTAACATTAAAAAGAAAGTATACAACTATGAGATAGCAAATTAAAAATTAATTTTTAAAGGCATAAATAATTCTACTGCTTGATACAAAAGTTATAAAATTGATCAATCATCAAATCCAGAGACCTGTTCAGGAGCATATCATCCCAGTCAATATGAGATAAAAACTCATTGATATTTTTTGGATCCGCATTATTAAAGTCCTTATATACTTCTTTTCCATGCAAGCCCATGTAATTGAAATGATTAATGGAGAGATTCAATTTGACTTTCAGTGGCGGATGGTAAGCATAAACCAGCAACAGCGCTTTCTTAGCTTGCTGTGCACTTATGTTGGGAACCTGGGTGAGAACAAGATCCAAAAGTTTACCATGTACGTTTTTGATTGAGTTACGTTGTGTGCACACACATCAGACACAAGCTCAGTGCACTCCGCATCCAGAGCAGAAGCACTCACCATGGAAACCGCTGTAGAACCCATGTCGTCACCAGACCATTGTGCGTTAGGGAGATTGAAGTTTCCTAGCATTGTTAACCTTAGACCTGGTAACTCCTCAATGTTCTCGGCCAATTTTGTGTACGCAGTTGAAGGAGATCTGGGGGGTAAATAGGCACTGAGAATTATACACTTACAGACGCCAGTGCCCACCACCACAAACATATGTTCAATATCCGGAGAAACTTCAACTCTGGAACTGCAAACACTGCTACTAGAAGCTTGCGATCGATCTTTACGATAAATCGTATAACCAAACAAATCAAGTTCCCTTTCCAAAATATCATTGGTCAGCCTAGTTCCAGTAAATATGAGAATATCGTAAAATGACGATAAAGATATATCTCGAAGTAGATTAAGTTTGGTTCTCATACCTCGTACATTTTGATAGTAGATGGTGAAATTCTTGGAAAAGGCATTCAGTTCTTTGGCCGAAACTATAGTAGAAACTCCCTGGATGTATTAAAAAAATTCTCCAGCTTCTTTTCTTCCCAGAAGTTCTTGCTTTTTATTCTGTGTTGCGCGCTGCATGGCAGTAAGGTCAGCACTAATACAAATTTTCCGTTGCTTTAACTTGGACTTTTTGGCAAGAATACTATTAACATTAACAAATTCTGAGGCAAGACGACCTTTAGAGCTCGAATATAGTTCTTTTTATTCTTTTATAGGACTGAATTTATGTGGATGGCGAAATTTTGCGCTTGTCTGATCACCCTCAAGAGCTTCTCCATTTTAGTTCGGCTGTTCTCCGCGAGGTTGTTAATGTTTATCTCTGACATTCCAAACACAGAATATTCATCCTCCTTTCTCTCTCTTCCATCTTGCTGACCGTAGGCAAAATCTGACTTCCGAGCTTAGGAGTTAGTTTAGAACTTGTAGAGATTCTTGTGCTAACACAAGAATTTTTTCGTTAAGGACGTTAGGCTTAGGCAAACTTTGACTCTAAATAAATTTTGAGGTTCTCTCAATATGACTTCATTTGTTCAACTCTCTCGGAAGCGTTGGCATTTAAGGCTAGAATTTTGACTGTTTCTGGAGAGGATACAATTTTTGTTTTAGCCCTTTGGTTTCATTACACAGGTCATTGATTCAGTGGCGCACCCAGGGGGGGGGGGGGGCTGGGCCCACCCCCCCCCCCCAGACTGTATAAAAAAGTACGACATCAGGGCGTGCCAAACCCAAATTTTTTAGCACAACCTATGATGGGCCCCCCAAACATATTTTCTGGGTGCGCCACTGCATTGATTTGAGATTGGATCATGGACAAAGCCTTAAATGGTCCGTAGATGGACTTCTGGCAGCCAATATAGTAGAACTTTTATTCTTGTTTGGGTGAAGCGGCCTTTGATTTCGCTTGATGAAAGTTCCGAACAATTTCTGCAACACACTTTCTTACATAGAGCACACGGTGCACCAAATAGATCTTTTATGTCCTTGCTTTTAGTAACGTCTTTGAAAACGCATCCTGAACCACACTTTAGACACTAGGATTTTTTAGGTTACGCAGATGTTTTTACAAACCTTATTATGTGTGGTTTTGATGATCTTGGCGGGCAAAAAAAGTATTTGACAAGAATTATAGACCCGTGAATGAATGATTGATCTAGGGGGGTGTTAATACACTGCGATCTGTACAGGTATATTGTGTCCCCCTTCTATTATGCTTCCGTTGATGTGATTCTCATACCTCACTCTGAGGTACTTTTCATCCAGCTTCAGTGGAGTGCTTTGATAAAAGCAAGTAGTCTGAATGGTTCTATGGATGGTGTGCCGTGGTTTTCTCCCCCTCCTCCCAAAATCGGCAACTGTTCTCGTTTTCAATTTTTATTCTCTCCAAGGGCCTTTTCAACCGGCAGTGGCCCGTAAGAATGCCGGTGATGAAGCGGAGATTGTTCTTACTCAGTGTTATAAGGTGTTTTGATCTTCCTGGGTGAGGAGGCCCTAGAAACATCATTGATTGTCTTAACCCTGGAAGATGTTCCCATGGGCTGATCCATTTGATTCGCTCTTCTTTCCTGAATTCTTCCTTGTTTGCGTCCCTATGCCACAGAAAACTTCCCGTCCTAGAAGCGGAGTTTGTGCTCCTACTTTTGCCAATTGGTCTGCTTTTTCGTTGCCTTCTATCCTAGCATGTCCTGGTATCTATTGAAGGAATAATTTGTTATTCTTGCCTACTTCATTTAGCCTATCTAGGAATTCCCATACCATTCTGGAGCTGATTATTGTTTAGCTCAGCGCTTTGATGGCTGCTTGACTGTCTGAGAGGATGACAATCTCTTTCTTTCTATAGTTTCTGTCTAGGTTGAACTACGCACATCTCCCTATGGCGTTAATTTCCGCCTGGAATATGTCTGGGTGTTTTCCCATTACTTCGGAGAATTTGGTTTCTGTCCCAAATACTCCGGCTCCGGTCCCCTGTTCAGTTCCATTTTATGGCACTTTGCTGCGATGTGAGAATGCAAGGGGTGTTCTTTTTCCATTCTTCTCTACTTCTTATCACGACCGTGAAGTATTTTTCAAAATTGTATCTTTTAACCATATCGTCCCTGGGGAGCCCAAGAAGTGGTATATGCTTTGTCAGGAACGACTCCAAGCCATCCTCCCTCGCCCGCTCCCTCTTCTGTGAATTTAGTCATTGCTTGTCTAGCTGCTCTTTCTACAACAATGTGTAGAGATGCGAGGCCCACAATTGCCTCGATTGCTGCTGTTGGACAAGTTTTCATTGCGCCTGTTATGCTTATGCACGCCAGGAATTGTACTTTGTTGAGAGCTGATTTTATGCTCTGCTTTTCCGTTTCCTTGAAACAGACGATCGACCCGTAAAGTAGGGTGGCGTCCTACTATCATTGCGTACATCCATCGCAGGATTTCTCGTTTACAACCCCAGGTTTTTCCTGCAAGGCTTCGGCACCCCATGAGGGCCCTCGTAGCCTTACGACTCCTTCAATGTGTTTATTTGAGTTTACAATCCAGCGTTATCTGACTTCCGATGCCGGTGTAACGTTGGTCCCGTGTATTCGGATAACTTTTATTCGAGGGAGTTCTCTCTTCCTAGAGAAGGGTACTATGGTTATTTTCGATGGTTTTATTTCCAGCCGCACTGTTGTGCACCATTCTTCCGTTGCTTTGAGTCCAGCTTGAATTATTTCACATAGTGTATCCTGAGCCCTCAGACTTTCCGCTTTCTGTGATGACAATATCATCGGCATACCCAACACAATGTAGGCCAAGGTCTGTCAGTCTTTCCGTTACTTCGTCCACCACTAGACTCCACATTAGTGGTGAGCATACTCCGCCCTGTGGCGTACTTCGAGTGGTGCTCACTTGAATAGTCTGATTGCCTACTGATGTTTCTGCTATCCTCGTGGCAAGCATCTCACACATCCATCGAGATATTGTGTCGTTCACTCCCCTACTCGTTAGTGCCCTCTTTACATTCACGTGGGATGGCTTCCGCGATGTCTAGGAAGGCGCAGAACGCGATTTCTTTCTCATTTAGAGTTTCTCGTATCATGCTGGTCAGTTGGAACAGTGCGGTCTCTGTGAACCTGCTCGTTCTGTATACATGCTGGCTGGCATTCAATGGCCGCGTTTCTAAGGTAGTGGATCTGATGTAATTGTCTTCTGCCTTCTCCATCGTATTGAGTAAGAATGACATGAGACTGATTGGTCTGAAGGATTTGGGGTCTGTCCCATCCTTCTTTCCTATCTTTCGGATGAAGGTGACTTTCGCCGTTCTCCAAGCTTTTCGTATGGCCATATTGCTTCTGGCGATATCTACAAGGTGTGGCAAAATTTCTCTTTTTTTCCCTTATAAGAGGGCTGGCGATTTGAGTTGTTGAATGTACTCAATGCCCATTCGAGTCGCCCAGCAGTGAATACCGTTTTTGCCATTACTCAGTCATTCCTAGTGGGTCGCCTTGGGCTAGCTTCTTCTTCACTTAGGTTTCTTGAGAAGTGTTGGCTCAGGAGGAGGAGCGCTCTCTCCTTCTCTCCTAGGTGCCATCCAGCTTTTTCAGGGCCATTGTCGAGCTTGTTCCCTCTTTTGCCATGACCTTGTGTCATCTCGCCGCAACTGGAGTAGAGGAGATGTTTTCGCAGAAGGCTCTAAACTTGTTCCTTTTGGCCTTTTCTGATTTCTTTGGTGTAGTTTGTGAAAGCCTCTGTGTAGCCCTGCCACTCTCCGAACCTTTTTGCTCTGTTGAATAGACAACGAACCCGGGTTCGGAGGCGTGTCAGGTTTTCATTCCACCATGGGGCCTCGTTTGAGCGTCTTTTTGTGTCAGCTGGGCAGCTGGAGTCAAATGCCTCCATTACTGCCTTGTTGACGCTCTCTACTTTCTTTTCCATTTCTAGGTGATGCTCTATTCTGTCCGGATTGACATATTTGAGGTTTACATCCAGATTGGCTTTATATAGTTCCCAATCTGTTCTCCTTGGATTTCTCTTGCGTTGTCCATTGGTGGTGCTTGCTTCCAGGCTGAACTCTATAATCCTGTGATCAGTGAGGGTTCAGCGGAGACACTCCAATTTTTCACGTTCTTAGTGATTTCTGCGCTACCAAAGGTAAGATCTAACACTTCCTCCCTTGCCCTTGTTACAAATGTGGGTGTATTCCCGTTATTACAAATATCAAGGTTCATTTCAAGTGAGAATTCAAGAAGGTACTGACCTCTATTGTTGGTGTCAAAGTTCCCCCAGACGATGTGATGGGCGTTGGCGTCACATCCCACTAGTAGTGGTGTGTTTTTCCCCTACAGTGTTACGCTAGCTCCTGCAGTTCCATCGGCGGTGTGCGTGGTCCATCCCAGGCGAAATACAATTACAATAGCCCGTTCCTTGCCCATGTGGTGGATGTTTGCCATGATTGGAACAAGGTCCCTGGTGATAAATTCTGAAGCACAAGTATAATTAATATGTTCTTCAATTACTATGCAGACTCTGATCCTTTCCTGTCCCATATTACCTTTGAGCTTTTGGTGGTCAGTCCTTTTACATGCCCCCTATATACCCACGGTTCTTGGATCAGTGCCAGATCCACTCGCCCTTGCCCAAACAACCCCGTAACCACAGCAGAGGACCCTCTCGCGTGATGTAGGTTGATCTGGGCGACCCTGACGGGTGGCTTGTCCATTGAGTACTAGGATTGAAGCGGGGTATTATTATGCACCCAGCACATTTTCTTTGACTAAATCACTACCAAAAACTAAGAAAAACCGCCGGACGAAAAACGTAAACATGCGAGCAATTGACCATGAGCCAATATTTCTAGCATCCTCCCTAAGAGTTCGAAAAAAATGGAAATTATTTGATTAGGAGGGAAAGAGTGAACAAATACAAGATCCGCAAAAGAAGTTTGAATTGGAATTTTTTAATTACATTGTAGACGTTCGTAAAATTCAGTGGAGAACTGATCCTTACAGTTAGTTAAACAATCACAATGAAATATTTGGGTTTTTATACATTCCACCTTTAAAAAATATATACATTTGGAAGGTGATATTGAGGATATATAGGAGTGTAAGAGATGAAGGGGGGTTGCGAGACAAAGTAACTAACATAGAGATAAGACGAAGAACAAATATAACAGGATGACCGCAAAACTGAAATGGCAATGGGCGGGACACGTCGCACGACAGGATATGGACAGATGGACATCCAGGGTTGTAAGATGGAGACCAAGACGAACTACAAGAAGAGTAGGCAGACCTCAAAAGAGATGGGCCGACGATATCAAGGAAAAGACGGGTAAAAACTGGATCAGATTGGCCCAGGCTCGGCAGGCATGGAGAATCAATGGAGAGGCCTATGTCCAGGAGTAGACAAATCAAGGCTGAGAAAGAAGATGAAGAAGATTGAGGATATGATAGATCCTGTTTTTATAAGGGGTAGCATATGATATAATGCCTTAAAAACTTAAATTGATAAAACAGGATTTTAGATCCACAATGGCCAGGATAGGGGATATATTTGATATATTCTGTATCTGTATATTCATTTTATCAATCATTGAGTGTGATAAAGTCACTTGTTTCGATACCTTAATAAACGATTTTGCAAGATCGAAAACGAGAAAGGTATAGGTTTTTATAATAACGTGTGTTTAACTGAAATATTTTAAATTTTGTTTCTAATTATTATTGATAATGACTAATAATGTTTCGGTTTCTATGGATATTTATTATTTAGTTTTTTTATTGATATAGTTGTTGGCAATAACGGATAACGTATTGTATTTTCAAAATTATAGATTGGGATATTTTTGGCTGCGAAAAGATTACGACTAAAAATATAAATTATGTATGTTAAAATAATAAAAAATAATAAACTATATGTCTTTAACCTATGAGCCGAGAGGCGTCAAAATATTTGCTCGCTTCGCTAGAAATAAATTCAAGTGCCGGCACTGACCGCAAGTTTTTATGTTTCGCTGTTACTTAGGTACCGATATAACTACCTAGTTAATTCATAAAAAATTGGACGCCCTGTACATGTTTGGACCAGAATACAGTGAAGGCGCCTTTCTTTTTTTCGTTCAATATAAATTACTCATGTTTTAATAGCTATAAAAGCTACAAATTGTCACTAATGAAGGTTGGCGACATGATCATATTGCTGATTAGTGGCGGAAGGCGGAAGTAGTAACACGTTACTTGAATGCTTTTAATTTGTATAAATAGAGGTACTATTAGGATTAGGTGCATATCGTGCGTTAAGTTAAGGTACCAACCAATGAATCAAAAATAAATAAGAATATATTGAACAACTTTTCAAACGTTATGTTTATATTCGTTGGATAGATGAATAGGTCATTCAATCAAGGTTGTAAGGGTACTAAATTGAAATGATCAGAATCTAAAAAAAATCGTTTTGATGACAAAATTTTCCTCTTAACGTGATTTTGAAAATTTTTTATTAAAAATTTAACCTTTGCTGATATGTACTTGGCATTACTAATACAACAGTTTTCTTACTTTTATCAGTTGTATTTTGGAACATAACTAAGCAACAACGTCGTAAGTTGTGTCGATTACCACGTTGATGCTGCTTTTTAGGATGCTTTTCAGAGATATTAACATAAAATTACCTATCACTTTTTGACACGTTTTCAGTATTTTATGATAAAACATATATTAAACATACAACATTATGGCTAAGTAGTGTGTGAGTCTGATGATGATGAGTGAACTCATCGAAATGCATAACTCTTAAACTAAAGATTGGCATTTTCATTTGTGGAGAAAAGTCTTCCCCCTTCTTCTAACCCGCTAAAACATATATTAATTATAAATAAACGTAATTAACATACTCCGCAGTAATATAACGGCACATTTCCTCCCAATATTATTTTTAGCTGCTTTTATTGGTAATGGACCTTGGTATGCTACCCGAATAAGAGGAAGGTTTCTTTCTGCAAGATATTGAGAGACTTCCTTCCCGTTATTTTTAATAATTCTTTAATTAGTTAGTTTGAATGACACTTTTAAAGTTGTCGGTTTTGATCTCAATTGTTCGATCTCGACTTGCGTTAGTAATAACGCTGGGGCATGGACGAAGACTCCTATCTCTTTCGAGAACCTCAGAATATTTCGAGGGTTAAGCTTTTGTAGATCTCCAGCTGCCACAAGGGCATTTACGAGATGGAAAGTCAGAGACGGCGAGTCAGTGCCTGACATTCGCAGAGTAGGTGCCCTGACGTTTCAGCCATAGTTTGGCATTATTCGTCAGTAATTTTCCCCATTTTCTTGAGGTGGTATCTCCAGGGATCATGTCCAGTAAGAAGGTCTACGACCAGTTTTATCTAATTTTTTTGTAGCTTGAGAAGCTTTTTTGTGTAGTTAGGCGAGTGAGGTAGCAGTCTTATCAACACTGATATAGGGCGGTCGAAGAATTACTTCCGTACGGCTTATTGAAGAACACTTCCAGGCGTGGTTGTGGAACGACTATATCGGCTGGAACACTGCGGTGCAGAAAGACACGGGAACCTACTGCATTATGCTCCCATGAAAACATAAATTAAATGTCGACTTCTATTGGGAATTTTTCGTTGGGCGAACCGACTAACGACCGGCGCTGTTCTGCGTCCGGGGTAGACAGTGTGAAATTAGTTACTAGGCATGTGGCAGTGGACCGCTGGACTCCACATGGAAAATCTGCGACCAGCGAAGGAACCCGTATAGCAACCTGGAATGTCCGAGGGCTGTTGCAGACTGGGAAGCTTCAAATAATGCAAAATGAACTTAAACGCTGCAATATAGAGATTGCAGGAATTGCGGAGACACACTTAGGCAGTGGTCATTTTTGCGCTGCGGATTTCCAAGTGTATTTTTCCGGTTTGGAAGACCGAAGTTACGGAGGTGTTGCATTGATGATATCTAACCAACTAAACAACGTAGTCACCGGATACAAAGCTATAAGCGAACGCATAATCTGCGTCCGATTTAATGCAGCTCCCTGCAATGTTAACATAATCCAAGCACGCATGCACCTACAACAGAAGCAAGTGATGAGGAAGTGGAAAACTTCTATCTATGCTTCCCTCGAAACCTTGACTAATGAAATGCCAAACTGCCATATCGTAATAATTCTGGGCGATCTAAATGCCAAGGTTGGACGTACGAGCGAGGACGATCACCTGCGCCATGTTGTGGGGAAATACGGGATATGAACTAGAAACGATAGGGGTGAAAGACTGATGCAATTTTGCATTGACAATAACTACTGCATCACGAATACAGCATACAAACAAACAGGCGTATATGTATACGCCGTCTATTCAACTGGACCTCACCAGATAAGAAGACCAAGAACCAGATAGACTACATATTACTAAGAGGACGCTGGCGAACATCCATTTTATCGGTAAAGATACTCCCGGGGGCTGACTGCGGATCGGATCACCAACTTTTAGTATGCAAGTTTCGAATAAAACTCGAAGCATGCAAGAGATCAATCCCAAAATCCAAGCTACCACTGATCGTAACATCGAGATCAATATACTGCCAAAACAATACGCAAATCCAAACAAGATGTGGATGGACACAAAACACACAATAATATCAACGCTAGAGGCAACACAACCGAAAATCAAACCTGTCATGAAACAACATTGGATGTCTGATAGCATGCTTGACATAGTTGAAACTAGGAGAAAACTTAAAACCAACGGCCTTACCAACAAGGAACAGCAAGATGAGTATAAGAAACTTTCAAAGCTCATTCAGGTAAACTGCAGAAAGGAAAAGAATGACCACCTCAACAATATCTGCAAAGAAATACAACAACATGTCGATACCACACAGTCGAAAGATGCGTTCGCGAAAATAAAATACATAACCCGCAAATTCAAGCCTCGCACCTGGGCTATCTGCGATCCCAACGGCAACCTAAAAACTGACATAGACGAGATCACCGAAATCTAGAGGAAATACTGTGAAAACCTCTACAGTGAAGAACAGATTTAAACCCCAGATATTACCAATTGGGACGAAGAACCCGGCATACTGCTACGGGAAGTACACGCGGCCATCAAGATACTTGCAAAGAATAAATCCCCTGGAATTGACATACTTACTGCGGAAATTCTAAAAACACTGAGCGATGAAAGAATAAAAGTAATTTACATGATCTGTCAAATGATATGGAGAACGGGAATATGGCCCAACGAATGGACAACCTCAATTATTATCCCCCTGCACAAAAAAGGGACCACATCCAAATGCGATAACTACCGTCTTATCGCTCTTATACCCCATGTAAGCAAAGTCATGCTCCACATTATACATTCTAGACTACAGGCTTTCACTGCTTGGCAAATTGCTTCTGAGCAGGCTGGGTTTGAGGGCGTGACACAAGAGAGCAGATACTAAACCTGCGCCAACTGATAGAAAAGGCTAGGGAATATTACACGCCCATGTATATCTGCGTAGTCGACTGTGTGAAGGCTTTTGATAGAGTTAAATGGCACAAACTGGGAGTACCAGAGCATATCGTCCTCCTGATTAGGGGTTTATATGAAGAAAGCACCGCTGTGGTCAGAGTCGATAAACATGTATCCTCCGAATGGAAAATAAAAAAAGGAGTAAGGCAAGACTGCATACTCTCACCACTGTTACTTAACCTATACAGCGAAAGTATAATGCGCTACGTATTAGATCACTGGGACGGAGGGGTCACAATAGGCGGGAAGAAAATCTCCAATCTCCGATTCGCGGATGACACAGTGCCACTGGCGAGCAGCGCAGATGAACTCATAGCCCTATCCGAGAGGTTAGAACGCGTCAGTCTGGAGTGTAGTCTTCAAATAAACATCCAAAAGACGAATGCGATGATTGTTGACCGCGAAAATGATGACTGGCCCAATATCTTTAAGGTCGGAAAATATGATGTCGTCGAGCAGTTTACATACCGGGTGCCATTATTAATAATAAGGAATGCTGTGAACCCGAAATACGCCGGCGAATACAACTGGGAAGAACCGCCATGTCCCAGCTTACTCCAGTGTGGAAGGATAGCAACATAACAGGTAACATGAAGATCAACCTGGTCAATGCGCTAGTCTTTTCTGTGTTTGGCTATGCGGCTGAGACATGGACACTACGTGCGGCTGACCGTCGTCGAATGGATGCGTTCGAAATGTGGTGTTGGAGGAGAATGCTTAGAATACCCTGGACTGCACGACGTACCAATATCTCTATTCTTAACGAGATCAAACCCAACCAACGACTCTCAAGTCTGGTTTACTCTCGCATATTGAAGTTCTTCGGACATATAACGAGAAGTGACAACATCCGCTGGATAGATACCATCAAGCAGCTTATCCACACTGACATTGAGACCGCTGTACGTGGAACAGCTGACCGATCGCGAGATATCATCAGGCAGGTAATCAACACACTTGAGGGGGCCTGATGAAGGCCGACATTCATGACTTGTCACTACACGTCTGCCAAGACGTTAGATTAAGAAGAAGAGGCGAGTGAGAGATGAGTATTTTGGCCTGTCTCTGCCCAGGTGCATTGGCCCAAGGTGTCTCTTTCCGTCTTTTTTCCCAATTTCAGGCAGTCTGTGCACCAATCCGTGCTAGCTGGTCAGCGGCGTCGTTGCTTTCCACACTCTCGTGGTACCCACATTAGGGTGAGTCTGTTTCTGTTTGCCACACAATCCCACACTAGCCGGGAGTTGATTCAGCTACATGCTTGTGCTTTTAAGGCTGCTTCACTATTTGATAGGATATAGATCTTTGCTCCTCTTAGGCTTTTTTTGACACATTCAGAGATGACCATATTGATGACATTTAGCTCTGCTTGAAAGATGGTGGAAGTGTTTCGACACCTACGTCCGTAAACTCCGAATTCCACTCCTTTCATCTTTGATCCATCTGTGTACCAGACAAGTGATCCCCTCTCTAGTTGTTTTGGTCTTTCACCTGTAGTATTGCGGTCTTCAATTACCACTTCAAAGGAGCGATGAAAATGGAGTTTTGTTTCCATTGTATCGGTTGGTTTGGCCATCGCCTCTATCTGGATGTCCTTCAGAATTTTAAGGTGACCAGTCCGGTTTCCTGACTTCAGTTTTTGTGTCTGAGTGACTCTATATGCGCACTGGTCCAGACCTCATTTTCTATGCATATGTGCAGAGAAAGGGAAGTCAAATAGGGTTTGTAGAGCTGCTATGGGACACGTTTTCATAGCCCCTGTTATACCCAGATAGGCAAGCCTTTGTACTCTTGTTAGCTCTCGCTGTGTTGTTATTTGCTTTGTTTTTTTCCACTACACTAAGCAGGCGTAGGTTATAGGCTTTACAACAGTGTTATAGGGCCACCAGATGATGGTGGGTTTTAGGCCCCAAGTTTTACCAAAAGATCATCGACAGGCCCAGAGAGCTGTCGCTGCTTTTTTATAGTTCTTTCAAGGTGTGGGTTCCAGGTTAGTTTCTGGTCAAGAACGATGCCAAGATACTTAACAACTTCTTTGAATGCTCTACCGTTGCCCCTCCCAAAGTGGATGCTTTAAGGTTCAGCTTCCTTCTTTTTCTGAATGGGATCAGTACGGTTTTGCTTGGGTTGACAATTAGTCTTTCTGTGTACATCATGTGCTGACATGGTTGAGTGCACTCTGCTTACGTTCTGAGAGAACGCTGTCATGTTTACCTCTTATTATTAAAACTAGGTCAACTGCATAACGTTGGACTTCAAAGCCTGCTTCAGTCTGTCTTACCAGTAGATCGTCAAAAACCAGAGACCAAAGCATGGGCGATGGGGCGGCTGTTTTTCCAATGGTCGCAGTGACTTCACGGCTGGTTAGCATGGATTTTATCCATTGTGTAGTGGTTGATTCCACTCCTCTGCGGGTTGTGGCACGCTGCATGAATTCATGTGAGGTGTTGTCAATTGCACCCTCTATGTCTAGAAATGCTCACAGGGCCACTTCTTTTTCAGCCAATGCCTTCTCTATATCGCGGACGAGATTTTGAAGAGCATGGGTCATGGGTGGTAGATTTCGATGGTTGGTATTGAAGGATTAGAAAGGAACTTGCTTCTGACGTGCCTATCGATAATACTTTCCATCGTTTTAAGAAGGCAGAAGGTTAAGCTAATGGGGCGGTAAGCCTTTGGTTAGTCTTGTGATCGTCGCCCTGTCTTTGGTATGAACGCTACCTTAACTTGTGCAAATCAGAGTGTGAAGATTGATTGAATGTGTGGTAGTAGGTGCTCTATACCTTGTTGTAACAAGGCTGGAAAGATTCCATATAATCCCGGGGATTTGTAGGGTTTAATGCTATGTATCGCCCATCTGGCTTTTTTGTAAATATTTTGTTGGCTAGACCTTTTACCGTTTTTGTAGGCCGCTGAGCGGTTTCAATGGACTCGTCTTCTTATGCCAGCTCTTCTTTGGCTATTATGCTTGGCCCGGGAAAGTGTGTTTCTAGAAGAATCCTTAGACTTTCTGCAGGTGATTCAGCATAGGTATTTTGGGCTCTATTCTTTAGTAGGCCGATTTCATTTGAGTGCTCCTTGGATAGCACTTTTTGTAGACGGATGGATAGTGCTAATTCACAAAAGGACCTAAATGTTCTTCTTTTGGATCCCCGAAGCTCTTTGTTATACGCGGATAGGATTTTATGATAGCTATCCAAATTCCCCAGTCTTTTGGCTTCATTGAAGGCTTTCCTCTACTCAGTCTTTGGCCTGTTTAGTGTCTTGTTCCACCATGGCACATCCCTTTGGATTACCACCTGTTTCACAGGGCTGCCTTTTTCGTATGAGGATATTATAGCACTTTCTAAGTGTATCGAGGCTACATCAAGTTCTCCAGTGGTTAAAGCGGATAGCGATTCGCCCTCAAGCTCGGACTTTAGATGCTCTTTGTAGGCAATCCAATCGGTAAGTTTGTGCACTCGGTTGCTAACTATTTTAGTATTTTTAACGGATATGTCGAAGCGAATGTGCATGTGATCGGACATTCAGTGAGAGTTGGTTATGTATTTTGTTATAAATAGGGTAGCTAGCGTTATACCTAAAACTTCTTTTCTTACCGCATTTATAATGGTGGATACGAGAACTTCTGCAAAACGGAATAAAACATTCTCTCAACTTGTAAAGAGATTTAAATATCAATGATGAATTTGGATTTAAAAACTTTGTTAGAATGACATACCGATGTTCATTTTAATTCAAATGATTGGCCCAAGTATTTGCAAACAATATACAAAGTATAGAGAAGCATACCCGCACCATTATGGCTAGCAATAACTCTTAGGTATCTGGCAAATGGCGATTCTTATACTAGTTTGATTTTGATGTACACATTTCGAATTTAAAAGCAATCAATATCAGAATCAGAAGTAGTACCCATTGTGTGCAACAGTATTATTACGGCTTTAAAACCTTATATAAAAGTATGCATATTAATTTTATCCTATTTGTCTAGATAATATCCATTCACCACAATTTTGTGACCGATGAACCAGTGAACTTTAGAAAATCAAGGACTATTAAGTATTAAAACTTTATTCTAAATAGACAAAAAGGTGTAATATTATAGAGATCTATAAAGTTCTTGCCATTATCATAATCTAAGAGAGTTATTTGAATTATAAATTTCTTCATTGGTTAGTTGACTCTCCGCCCTTTGGGAATTCTCTGGCACAAAGTTAGTATTGGAACAAGTTTGCTGTGATGAAATACATGCAAAACTATTAGGTAGTAACCCTGTGGATTGATGGGATATTCTCTAGGATATTCTTGTAGAATGTAGTACTGTGGTAGGTTGGGACGACGCCGACGTGGCTGGAGATGGCGAAAGGGTAAGTTGTGGGATTCCAATGCAATGTTTAAGCTTATTCCAGAAGAAGATGCATCAGATGCAATGAAATATGTATAAGAACATTCACCCATGGTTAATTTAAAACAGATCTCAGTCGCATTCTGAGTAGTTGCTATTTCTAAATTTGATCTACCGCTGTTTCTAAGTTCATTACCCATGTTCTCCATAAACAGTGTATTCATCACGCTTCGAAAGAGCGTCGGAAAGCGTTTTCATGTATTTAAGAGCTTCAGCTGCATTTAAATCATCCGCTTTTCTCTTTTTCGTTAATAATGGAGAAACAAATTCCTTACTTTTAACTGTACTAGTCTGGTTAACGTTGTCTTCCTTATTCTGATCATCAATAGGAGGTGATAGGATTGTACTTTCAGTGGCATTAGTATCACCTTCAGTGGTGTTCCCTGAGTCTTCCTCTAGAAGATCCATAGATGTGTTCTGTAAAAAAACTATGATTAGTTTAATTATTCAGATACCTACCGACCGACCGAGAAACGAAGAGGAATGGATTATTTGAAACAATATACTTCGGATCTATTACCTTAGGCAACCAGCTATACGAGAAGTACCTGCAGTGGTACGGTTATTTATTACAAAATCTTGGTTGAGATGTTACCATGCAAACGAATTTTCTTTGCTTATCGCTATTATTTTAGCTTAAAAGTAGTTATGTGATCCTTAGATGGAGCTAATACAAATAATATACCTACATTATTGAGCGGAACAGTACCGATATTGCATGCCATTTGGATATTCTGCGCTACTGCCCAATAAAATGTTCTGCATTAAGAATCAGTACTTTGAACTACGAATATTCAAAACACGGATTAATTTAGCAGTGATTAATCGAAGTTCAAACTAGGATCCCTGGGAGTACTACTCTATCTGTAGACTTAAGACTCTAGTTTTCGCTTTACATTATTGGAACCTTTTTGTGTAGTGTTGAATATATTTGGGATTCAAAAAATCAAAAAAGTCCGCATCAAATGGGTTATTTTCTTTCTTGAATGATTTAAGTAAAATTGGACTTTCGCATTAGTTATTGCTTTCCCGGGAATGAAAAAGAACTTACAAATAAAGCACCGAGTGTTTTACTCGGTGTATAAAGTTACTTCCGTGACATGCACCTGCTAATTGTCAAATTTGATAGTTTCTCCACAAGAAAAGCTGTATTATGTGGAGATTCAGAAAAGTCAATTATTGGTAAAGATTTTTCCAATTTTATCATAGTAGAGTTTAAACCAATGATGTATAAAACAAATTAAAGACAAAAATCGATAAAAAAATGCACAAAATTCCAAAACATTGCCAAACGTAACTAGTCTTTTTGATCTTCAAAAATTGTAATGTGAACGAGTCTATTTGAGTGACCTGCATTTTTTTCTTTTCCAACTAATCAATTGATGAATTGACATTGGCTGTATAGGGTTGTCCAAGGAGTTGGCAACAGCCTTCGATTCAATTAGATTAAGTCTGTTTCTAGTGGATTAATCATTTCCTATAATTGCGTTTTCAAATAGATCTCTATTATTAGATGCATATAACACACAATCTAGAATGTACATACTTATCACAGCTAAATTTTTTTGACCAATAAAAATCTGTTTACAACTCTATTGCTGTTTTATTTAAAAATACTACGTAGACATCTTTTCTGAAGGACTAAAACCCTATTTATTGCATATGAAATATCCAAAAAAAAAACATATTTGATGCGAGAATGAGTAAAAGCATGAAACTCCATAAGAGCTTCGTCCACACCTAGTCTTTCTGCAACTATCTTTAATGCATAACAAAACTGAGCAATTTTAGCAGCAACTATTGCAACAATTCAACCACCTATCGATGCATACCCCCAGAAATGATACACTTTCTTACGAGGTTATGGTATCAGCCTCATTTGTTAAACTGAGGTCCCTGACAGTTCTATTACTAAAAAGAAGATACTGTGTTTTGGGCACATTTAAGAGTAGGTTGTTGGATGAAGAGTACTCACCAAGACTGACCACTGCTGTCTGAAGTCTCAGGTAATAAATTATTGTTATTTTCAGAGTACAGGGTACTCCCCAGAAGTATAAGGGAGTGTATTTGTATAAATATTGTACGAGAGCGGTCCCAGGATTAACCCCTGAAGGACACCCAGACACACATCAACCCGATCTTATTTAATTGATCTTCCCTGGTCATCACTCTCCACTAATTGCTGGGTTCTATTACTTAGATAGGATCTTATCAATTTTGAGGCATTACCCCTTATCACATACATTTTCAGCTTTGCAATAAGTCTCTCATGATTCAGATTCTCAGAAGCCTTAGAAAGGTCTAAACACATGGTCAATGTTTGATTTTCATGTTTTAATGATTCCAAAATTTTGCCTCTAACGCCTGATAGATCGCTCCCATTGTTGACTTGCCCTTTCTGACGCCATTCTACCTATCCAAAATAGCAGTATGTTTATCAAAAATTCTTCAAACCTGTGACAAATGACAGCTTCAAAGATTTTACTAATGTTAATAATTAGTAACAATGATATTGGTGTATAATTACCTTTCTTCATCCCTTTCACCTTCCTTGTGAACTACTTTTATTAACGCATTGTTTAGTCTGCCACAAACACAAAGTTACAACAAATACCAAAGGTTCAACAATAATACATGCTACCTCCTTCAAAACAGAAATAGGGCTTTCGTCGTCCACTACAGGGTGTTTGTTAAGAATGTTTAATTGGCCGCGCATAGCACAACCTCCGTAATTATTCATTCTTACGGATCATTCTTATGCAAAGGTTATATGGCGTTCGATTTATCGGCTGTGATTGGTCGAAAACCCTTATGCTCTTATGCTACGGTGTTATGCGAAGTGTCTGTGATGGCCTTTACCCGTAAAGCCTCTTCTGGAACGACAGACGTCAATATTGAATTCTATTAATTTGAAATGAAAGCACTTGATCGCGATGATCTGAGAGAGTAGTATACAGCCGTCTAAATCAGAGCGAGCCCATGCTACAAAATACATTATATATCAAAGTAGAAGATGTCTGGCCAATTCTAGTTAGCTGAAATATACACTGTCTAAGATTAAAAGTATTCATTAAATCTAAAAACCTCTTTACAGCATTATTACTTTCCAATATATTGATATGAAAATCTCTCTCTATAACCAATTTATATTTAAGGTATCTTTACAGAATATTGTTTAAAACACTCAAAAAGTTTCCAGAAAATATCCTACGATCCCTGACCTCTCCTGAATATACCCAATACAACTATTTACAATTGATTTTCCACTGCACGTGCCATCTCTATTACCCCCTGGATACCTTTCTTATTTACTGAAGTTTCTTGCGGGAATGTGAGTACATATATCACCAGACTAGATACATTCACCCCCATGCTCCATGTTAGTTCTACAGTAACATGACACCAAACTGTAGCCATCCAGCTTTACAAAGTTTCTTTCTTTAGATTTCATCCAGTGTTCTCTGAATAAAAGCAGACTCGGCCTGTTTGAGAGGCCATCGATTAGACATTCTACATCGAGTGTTTTGTTTTTCAGCGATTGTATATTTTGATGCAAAATTACTAATTTTTCTTTATTGCATGCATCTGACTCAGTTAATGGGTTCCCTTATGGCTATATATCATTAGCATACTGAACTCTGGTTCTTTCTAGTTGCAATAAACGAATATAAGTGGGGCACGGGAAATCATGTGAAAAATGATTGACATTCAAACCTAAAATACTTATCGTTACTGCAGTTGATACATGAAAATTCCCTACTTAAGCACTCCCTATCATCATGAGCGTTGTTGCTGTACTTTCCACGTGATCTTGGTACAATGCACTCACAGGATGAATGCCCACATCTTTTACAGTTGTAACACTTAGAGACATGTATATTGTATATATTCAAAACATCTACAGGCACTCAAGCCAACAAGAAGATTGTCGTCAGTTTGAATTCTGCTGGGAACCTGGCTGTATTTAGACGGTCTGAATAGAATCTTGTGAGCCATTTTCTGGTGTTCTGTCCACTGTTGATTAGGAACTCTGGGTGTCGTTTATCGAAACCTGGTTCCTCACCACTCATCTAATTATTTATTGCCGCATTCGTTTCTTCCAGGCTAAAAGGGTGAGAAAAGCGTTCCGATGAGTTTCTGCTTTTTAATTCCGTGAGCACCGGTCTAGTTTGAGTCGAGTGATTCTTTATAGGAAGAGTTCTCGAGGTCTTGGCAACGTGTGCCACTTGATCTGGGTTAGTTTGAGTTAGTGAATTGAAATTATGACTTCTTTTTTACAGCTGTTGCGCAATTACCAAGTTTTCTTAGAGGGCTCCATGCTTTCCGTCTTGAATGTTTGAAGTCCATTCCGTCGATGGCCGCCTCTCTGCTTTACAGTGGCTTAAAGGCACTGTACTCTGCTTCATCTCCTGTTCATTAGAAGTATGGGTTTTTGGATGGTGGCTACGTCAGTTTCATTATCCAAAAAAACTTTGACTGATACTAGCGTTTGGATTTACTTATACCTTCTATATTAAGTTGGCAAATCCGTATTGAGGATCCTAGATTCCTTGCCAGGCGGATATTAGACGAGCCATGTTATAGGTTGATCTGTTTCATAGGCAGGTAGTTTTGCCGTGCGTGTGTGAGTGAATGACTGCCAGTAGTTGTAGCTCATTTAGCATTACTCTGAGTCCACGTGCTACTCAGGACGCGAGCCGGCTCTACACCCATTCATATTTATCGCCGCCGAAATAATTTGCGAATAAATATTGTAACGAATTTCGTGGTTTCAAAAACTTTAAATTCACCACTATGCAAAATAACACACTTTATTAACACTCCAACACTATAATAATAAGAATTAACTAATCACACTATAAAACTTCGTATTTGCTTGGTATAATTTCAATATCTCAAGAAACTGCCGACTGTGGCGAAGGAAGCGTTTTATATACTCCTGCCGCTAGTCTTCCAGAATCTTCTTTATAAACCGCGAAGTGTCCAGCGCAACAGCGCAGCTTTCGCATGACCACTCGCTATTAGCTTGGAGTATCGTGACAATATATATAACACGCAAGCCGTTGTCGATTTTTATTGAATGCCCGCAAAACAAGTATTTATATATCCAACGACGACGACGAATTTTGTAAACTAAGTTAAATACTTAGACCTAAGGTGACTTAGAGTTTGTTTATACTGCCTTAGAGAGATAATTTGACTTTGTTCGTTTTAGTGTTTTACTTTGGGGTTGTACAAATAAATGCCTCGTGTTGTAGACCCTTGCTTCTTTTAATTAGACGCGATGCTGCATTCAGTTTTTGTTTCAAATGGTTGTTGAAACAGCCATATACTACTCACAGAGCAAACCGCACATATAATAAAAACATGTCATAATTTATTAATATTATTTATTTTATTATTTTAATTAAATACCAGATGAAGATTTATTGCAATTTACTTTCGTAAAACAAATGCAATCAAAAAAATAAATTACGTGGTACTTCTCATTTCGTTATGTCACAGTCGACCGATAGCGAGAGTTGGCATATTTTATTACCCCCCTTTTCCTTTTTCCGATTAACTAGAGGAGAACCAAAATTATTATTATTTCTAGAATTACAACCTTAAAAGTGTAACAAACTTAAATCGGTTACGTGAAATGGTTTCAAGAATAAATCCGGTTTCAATAGACAAATTTCACGAGTATACTTAATAGTTCTGTTGTGTTTTGATATTTCGGTGCAATTTATAGAGGATCAAATAAAAAAATACGCGGTGAGTGTTGAAACAAATATTTTTGGGCTTTTTTGGTTTTGTATAGCATTTTTCCCGAAACTTTTTAAATTACATTCTTTTCGGCTAGACTCTGATTTTTGTAGGCATGCTCTTATATTTTTAGTCCCAATTTATATTTGACGAGGGGTTTTCAACTTCTTTTCTCCTAGAATTTTATTTTTATTAATATTTAATTAGGGGCCCTGTTTTTATTTATGTTTCTTTGCAACTTTGCATATCTACCGATGATCTTGTCACACAATTTCCAATTTCGGTACCGAGCTTCTAATGAGAACATCACCAAATACCAAATAATATTGAAAAAAGTGCCAAATACGGCTTTAAAATGTATACAGGACTTCAAATACGGAATATAACCAAATAATGCCACAAATATAAACTTTAACCAGAGAGAAAAAAAAACTAAAAGGAGAGGCGACAATAAGCGTCGGCACCTTTCATGTTGGTGTACCCATTTGTGGTGACCTTGACTCTGCTTCGTTGACAACAATACCACTAAGTATCGGGAGAAAAATATTTTAAGCTAATGACAATGACATCTGATCACCTGAAATCGGCTGATGGTGTTTTCCCAGGATATCAAAACCACTACCGATATCTTCATATTCCTAGTTATTCGGATAGTCTGACGGATTTCCGAAGTGTTTATTACCACTACTTCAATGTGCATAACATTTATTGAGACATTATGTTGATTTTTTTTCCATTTTTTCAATTTAACATTTTTTTTTGAATGGCTTTCCATTTTACTGCAACAGCTGGTTCAACTTTTTTTAGCTGAAATCATTAAAAAATACTAAGCTTGTAAATTTTCTCTGCAAGCTTTTGCATGGAAGATATTTCTATTATTTTTACTTTATGGGTTAGTCTTGCTTGAAATGTAGTATTTCTTATAGAATTACTAAAGAACCATGGATTACATTACAAATGGAATAATAACATTTATGAAAAGGGAGATAAACTAAGAAAAGCCCTTAAAGTAAATGCGTCTCCCACTAAAATATTCATCATCATCATCATCATCATGTAGCCTCTGTTTCCGTCCACTGCTGGACATAGGCCTCCTCAAGGTTTTCCATCTATTTCTATATTGTGCTGTTTCAACCCAATTCGTCGCAATTCTTTTGATGTCATCTGACCAGCGGTCTACCACGGGTACGTGTCAATCAAGAATATTCTTCGTCCATCTCCCATCTCGCAATCTTGCCACATCTCCCGTCCATCTCCATTGAGCTTCGCAATGCGTTCAATAACATCATCTACCCGTGACTTTCTACGTATCTCCTCATTTCTTACTCTCTCTCTCAGGCCAAAAATTGAACGTTCCATTTTTCCTTGGGTTATTTTTAACTATTTTATTGATTTTTTTGTAAGAGTAAGAGACGTATGTGAGAACTGGCAAGAAACTCTGGCCCAGATTAAGTGTAGGTTAATCTGGGACTCTGGTTGAACGCCGTTCGTTTGATGCTGATGGGCACGTCAGATTTAAAGATGTAGCTCAGGGATATTATTCTTTGTAACTCACATGTCTGGTTATCTACTTATTTTTATCTCGTGTCCCAGATATGTCTATTTGTATGTGAGTTCAATCTCTGGGTATTAGATTTGTCATCATGGGGCGTATCAAATAAACTAATTAAGTCATACTTATCGGATCGCAAGCAGCTTGTTATTTCGTCAAACAAAAATGGTACATTTCTTAAGTCCAATACCGAATTGTTCAAGGGTTCAATGCTGGGGCCATTGCTCTATATAATTTATACCAATGAATTACCTTTGATAATTCCGAACACAATACAGTTTGCTGATGACACATCCGTGGTGTTTTCCCTTAACCTGAGACCTAAGAAGATTCTGAATCTGAATCAGAAAAAATATTAAATACTCTCAATGTCTTGGAAAACTAGTTTACTTCTAATAATCTTTTATTAAATATAGACAAAACAAAGCTTATTAAGTTTTCTTATCAAACAACTCCTACACAAATTGTGTATGAAAACAACAACAGATCTCTTGCTACAGGGACTTCGGCTGCATTTTTGGGTATTTAGGTGGATCACCGACTGGACTGGCGACGTCACACCGATGGCCTTGCTAGCAAAATGGCAAATTATTGTTATGCTCTGAGGGTTCTCGCATTCAATATTAACATTGAAACAGCTATTATGGCATACCACACTTATGTGCGTTTAAGATACGGTATCATCTTCTGGGCGAGAGGCGCGGAGGCTTTATCCTTCAAAAGAGATGCGTCAGAAGCCTCTTCAACCTGAGGAGTGTTGAGACCTGTAGACCTAAATTCGTTCAATATAAAATTCTTACTTTCATATCCACATACATATATGAATCAATAATCTTTGTGAAAGAAAACATGAACCTTTTCAAAGAATTTAATAGAGATCACCACCACAGCACTCGATTTAAGGACAGTCTTAAGGAAAGTAAGTGCAACTTTACCTATATTCAAAAAAAATTACACTCATCTATCATTAAAATTTACAACAGGATACCAAGTGAAATTAGGAACCTAAATCTTAGGGTGCTCAAAAAATATCTAAAAGAACTACTGCTTTCAAGGGCCTACTATACTCTGGATGAGTTTTTGGGTGACACTCTGTGACCACTGGTTGCTTTGGTGTGTTGTATTGTGTATGATTGTTATTTTAAGCGGTGTCTGATTAACGATTTGTGTTGTTGTCTAGCAAACTGTATTATCGTTTGATGTAGTGTACTATTATTGATGTGCCATTTAGGGTTTTAAATTAAATGTTATTATAATTTTGTGATTAATGATCTAGGCTTATCTTATCTTTATCTGGACTTATCATCATATTCAGAATCCTAGGCCTATTACTTTTTCTTCAAGATTTGAATTTAATAGTTTATAATTTTTATAATTTTACCATAAATTTACAATTGATGATTTAATTAAGCCTATCATCATATTCTAAAAAGCTTAGGCTTACTATGCCATGTCCTACACCCTCTGGGTATTTAAGATGTTTTTGTGCTTGTAATTGTACTATTCTTTTTTTTTTTTTGGACAAATATAGAATTTTCATTTCATTTCAATTAATTTTGGTTTTGGTTTCGTTAATTTTCAGTCACCTTCCCTGTTCTTTCAGCATGTCTTTAGCTTCTTTTAGGACATCTGTTATCAACACTATGTCATCCGCAAAACGAAGGTTATTTAAGTATTCTCCGTCAACTCTTATCCTTTTGCTCTTCCAATTCAACGTTTTAAAAGCATATTCTAATACTGTTGAGAATAATTCTGGTGACATAGAGTCTTATGTCTTGCCTTATCCCTCGCCTGATGTCAATTTTGTTGGTGGTGGTCTCGTGGAGTTTTATAGTAGCTGTTGCATTCTCAGATATATTCCTGATGATGTTAGAGTAGGGATAATCTAGTCTGCATTGCCCCAGCGACTTTAGGACAGCTTCGATATTCACCGTGTCGAAAGCTCTACGAAAGTCTACAAAGATCAATACCAAGGGTCTGTTGTATTCGATGTTTTTTTCAATTAAGGTATTCAGACATTGTAGGTGGTCATTTGTACTATACCCTGAGTGGAACCCAGCCTGCTCTCGAGGTTGATAGAAATCGAGTTTTCTTTTCATCCTGATATTAAGTATACGTGTATATAATTTATATAGGTCATCTAGCCGACTAATGGATCTGTAACTCTCAAGGTCAGTGCAATCTCCCTTTTTGTTGAGGATGATCATTATGGAGTTATTCCACTTTTCAGGGATTTCTTGCTTATGTAGACACAAGTTAAATAGTTTCTGTATTTTATTTATTAGTTCTTGTCCCCCATCTTTTATTGCTTCTGTTATCACTCCATCTTGTCCCGGAGTTTTGCCCTTTTTCATCTTCTAAAAGCGTGTTTTATTTCGTCTGTCGTTATATCCGGAATTTCTTCTCAGCCTTGGTTTATTATTTTTGTTGGTACAAAATTTTCCTGGTTTTCTGTCATTTGGTACTGGTATGCGTATAGCTCTCCATAGAACTGTTCAACTATACGCAGTATTTTTTCTCTGTTGTGTGTAATTCTTCCATTTTTGTTTTAATTTGAAAATCTGTTCTTTCCCAGTACATAGTTTTTTCTTTAATACTCTTGTACCTTTGTTTTCTTCTATAGTTCGTATTACTTGTTAATTTGTATACTTCCTCAAATCTTTGTTTATGGCTTTCGATGTATCCTTATTGATTATGTTCAATAAATGTCTTTGTTTTGTGTTTTCCTCTCTTAATTTCCTTCTCTGTTCCATTTTTGCTCTCGTTTTTGGACTTATTTTTCTTTCTTGTTGGTTCTTCGGATAGAATTTATCTTGGGCATCTGCGATTGATTCGGTTATTAATTGTTGAGGCTGTTAATATCGTCTGTTGGAGGTTTTAGGTTTAGGGAGTCTGCCATGTATTGTTCGTATTTGGTTGTCTCTTCTAGTGGGATCCATGGTTTCTTATTTTTGTTGTTTATCATTTTATATCTCTCCGCGATTAGTGGTATCTCTATTGTCGCTCTCATTATTCGATGGTCACTAGATGTAGCGAATTTGTTCAGTACTGTAACATCTTTGACAATATATCTTTTATCAGTTATAATAAAGTCGATTTCGTCTATGTGGCTTCTTGTAGAAAAGCTGTTCATTTGGTACATATTTCTTTCTAGTAGGAAATAGGAGTAATTTGTCACCACGTTCGGGGTACCATAGTTGCCTAGTACGGTTCCTGATGGTTCTGTTTTTGTCCAGTTTTTGCAAGGCTCCGCTTACAATAGTATTACGTTTTCATCCAATGCTTTAGATAGCTGACATAAATTCGTCTGATTTTTCTTCATAATGACTTCATAATTCAAACGTAAGATGATATATGCCACTTTACTGGAAATTGCTCGCACCATTATATTTATAAAGAAACCCCCTCCTCCAATGGACTCTCCTTCTGTGCCAGTGTGGTAAAAAGTATGTCCCGATTTTAGGATTTCTAATATTTCGTCGCTTTGCCTTATTTTGCACATTCCAACTGCGTCCCATCCGATGGTTTCCAGTTCTGTTTCCATTTCAGATAGTCTGTCTCCTGATAGTAATGATCTGACGTTATAGGTTGCAACTTTCAATCTGAAAAATTTTCCCTCGGTGTGGTTTTGAGGGAATAGCCAAGGCTCGCGTGGGCAGGGTCGCATCCCTGAAGTAGGTCTATCGTTGAAAGTACCTACCCGCTACCCTAAAATATTAGAGTACAAAAAATTCAGAAACAGCCTTAATAAAATCATAAGATGTACAAAGAATGACTATTATTAAAGTAATAAATTTAAGTAACTCAATGACATAAAAAAAAATTATAATTTAGTTAAAGAGACAACAAATAAGTAGCAAAGAAAGGGCACTATAACCTGCATAAATAGTGTTGCCGTCAAGACGAGACGAGACGAGAATAGGCCTTCTCTCGTCTCGTCTCGTCAGACAAGAGAAAATATGTCTCTTGTCTCGGCGAGAGAACGCTTTCTCTCGCTCGAGAGAACTTCTCTCGTCTCGTCTCGACCCTCTCGCAAATACTAAATATTTAATTTAAAACAGCATAGAACAACAAAATATACAGGGTTAAAGAGGGGTTATTCCTTGAGTTATATTATGTATATTAACATAGGTCCGTTCTTTATCTACAGGGTGTTAATGTTAAAAATCGTTTTTGTTTAATAGTTTATGCATTTCTTGGCGTATTACCTTGAAAATTGGCATACGGAGGTTTCTTGGTATGAAAAATCAGATTATTGACACATTCTTACTCTGGCCGATAGAGCTTTAAAAAGAAGAGAAAATGTATTTAAAATTATTTAAATAATAGATTTTTTTTAATTGCTTCTCTTTAATATTATTTTTATACTTTAAATTTTACAATAAAAAATTTAAAGGTTTATTTAAGCTGTAGCTTTCTACGTGTTCATTGTGTACAATTTATAGTAACCTTATTTTTTAACTGCTGTAAAAAATATTCTTTTAATACAATGCAACGTATTTTTAAGCAATCTGCAACACCCTGTATAGAAAATATGTATTATGCACAAACTACTTCTCAAGCGCTCTAGCTTTCCAGTCAAAATGTTGTTCTACACAGTGGCACAAAAAAGTTGAAGGGGGCGGACATTATAAAAAGCACCCTGTACAACCCACACTAGGTTTTGTTATTTTTTTTTATTTTGGTTGTTTTTTAACATAATCCTTTTTGTGCCTTTACAATGAAAATAAATGTTTAAGATTGGCGTTTTATTAATTTTTTTTTTATAGGAAAAGGTAAGACAAAGGTAAGTAAGTGTGCGGGACAATTTTAATAACAGATATTTATGGAAATGTAACTATAAATAGAATTCTTCTGGTTCTTAGAAAAAATTATTTTAATTTCGATTTAAATTTGAACCCTTTTTGAAAATATATTAGAATTTAAATTTAATTACAATTTTTATATTACAGCAAATTGGCAATATGTCTATTGTTGTTCTTATTTCTAAAAACCGCCTACTTTACACCTCACAGTTGCGCATTAAATAATACTATTTTTATTAGCGCGATCATAAATTAGAATTTATACAGGTTACAATAATATCTAAATAAAAAAAGGTAAAAGAAAAGCTGGACATGTTTCCAAGATTAAGATTTTGGAAAAAGGGAATATTACTAGATAACGATTTTTTTACTGATGAAATTGAAAAAAAATCTTTAATTTTTTTAATGCGAAGGCGATACTTTATTTTTAGGGTCTTATCGATTAAGTAAGATTCCAGAATATTTGGTTCTTATTCTTATTATTATCTCAAACAAAATGGCCACGTTGTAAATATTTACATTATTGAGATTCTACGGAATCGAAATTGTTTAAAATTAAAAAAAAAACAACTTGCACACTTCCTATCTTATTTTATCCTATCTTATTAGATCTTTCCCTATTAGATCTTAGATCCTACACTTTTAAGAGCAATCGCATAATATTTACAAACCCTTTTTTTATTTCCCATGTTAAACCCTTTTGATTCTAGAGCATGTCAAAAATGCAAAAATGTAATAAAAAAAATAATCGCAACATTTCGTTTTGGAGTGTTATAGGAACCTAATATTTTGGCATCATAAGGTATTCGATAACACCTTCCAAATAAGGTATCACAATACCCCATTTGTATTTTTTTAAATGACGCCCACCCTTTTTCACCCTTAAAAAACCCTAAGGGCCGGTTTCTCAATAACGAGTTAGGTTTAACCCGCGGGTTTTCTATAGAAATATCGAGGGTAACTCGCGAGTTAAGAGTTAACTCGACGTTGGGAAACCGACCATAAGTGTAGAAAATGTGTATGCTAACTACGAATTTAATACAATAGGTATCACCAAATTACTTATGTATGAAAAAATCATAAAGATGTTTTGTTTTTTTTTATTATGCCAATTTTTTGCTCGAGAGATCGAGAGAAAAACGAGAAATTCTCGACGAGAGAGCATCTTTCTCTCGTCTCGTCTCGAGGCTTCATTCGAGAGAAAATACCTCTCTCGTCTCGTCGAGACGAGACGAGAATCTCTCGTCTCGACGGCATCACTATGCATAAAAGATGGACATAATGACAAGGTCTTTGAAGAGAAGGAAATTGCTGATTTTGCAGATAATTTTTTCGCAAATATGGGTAAACAAATGTCTGAACAGAATTATTAAAGACCCAACAGATCATTTTCGATTTGCACACAGCCCTTCTTTGTCAATGTGCTTAAAGCCGACAGATAGTAATGAAATTATTTATCATATAAAGAGTTTAAAAAATGGCTGCTCTCCAGGATTAGACAAACTAACCACTAAAATAATGAGACAATTACATGCCTATCTCTTAGAGCCCCTGGTTCATATGATTAATTTGATTTTTAAAACAGGAAAAATCCCTATAGAATTCAAAACCTCTGTTGTATCACCAATACAGCTGGAGACAAAGAACATATAGGTAACTATAGATAGACCAATGTGTCATCTCAAATCTGGCAAAAATATTTGAAGATTGGTCAAGTTTCTGAACTCCAATAATTTGCTAGCTGGGGTTAAGTTTGGTTTTAGACCAGATTTGAGTACCTCACACGCAATCTATGAGCTAGTGTCGAAAATAATGTTTCACTTGTGTAATGGTGACAGATGCATCGCTTTGTTTAGATTTCGCGAAGGCATTTGACACGGTATCGCATCGTATGTTCCTTTAAGTTTTGGAGTTGCATGGAGTTAGGGGTACTGTGTTGGATGCTTTTGCTGACTAACTGGCGCATAGGATTCATTTTATCAGAGGTACAGAAGCTCTAAGTGAACCGAAACCAGTTCCCCAAGGTACAGTGCTTGGACCCACCCTTTTTAATGTATATTTAATGTACCTCTGCAGACATAAGATTGATGAGAAGCTGATTGCATATACTGGTGACACCGTGGTGGTTTTCCATGCGAAAACATGGGAAATGACATGATCGAAATTGACTGGCTTTGCTGGAATCAAAAACTTGTTAGATACATTTAAATTAACTTTAAAAATAGACAAATCTCACTAAATTGCTTTCGCCATAACAATGGCTAATAGACCAGGATTTAATCAGATTAGGCTTAACAATATAGACGAACTATTGAAGGAGGTAACTCATATTAAATATTTCGGGATTGTTGTTGATAGGCACCTAAAGTAAGAACCACATGTCATTGTATTTTAATTGCATAAAAGGATTAGATTCCCTTATTCATAAATTTTATATTCTGCTTAACATGTTGAGCAAAAAGTTAATACTTATGATTTATAAAGCACTTGTGGAGCTCTTACTGAGATGTGGCATAATTGGGTGGGGTGGAATGTATAATTCAAATCCAAGTAGTTCAGAACTACATTGTAAGGAATTAAGGATAATTTTAAATAAACCCAGACTATATCCTACCAATACATTCTATTCTCTTGAATAAAACTTTATATATCATTGCAGTGCACAGTTTTATACAGGGAAAAGAGCAATTAAAATCAAATATTGTATCTCATAGCCATGTAACTCGGGCAAACACTGCCCATAATCTAGGCATTCCAAAATCCAAACGTGACTTGAATTTACATTTTTTAACATACTTAGGACCTGAATTTTAACTGGAATTATTAGGAATCTTGGGAGGAATACAAAATGTAATGTTTTGTTTAAAGATTATTGCTGCAAACTAGCAATCGCGAAAAGTATATATGCCTATTTTGAGTTTCTTTTTGTTTTTATTTTTATTTCAACATGTCTTTTTCTGTGCAATCCAGATCAATAAATGTTTTCCTCTTCATTTTAGTGATATCTGGTGATGGTTTGTGGCTGCGAAAGCTTAGTAGGTTGTTGGTATGGCGGATTAAGATACAATATTATATATAATACATTTTATTAGTTTTTAGAATCAAATAGCGCATCGGGTTTTTCTTAATTAGGTGTCTTATATTAGAGAAGTTTTGATTTTTTTCATTATTAATTAGTTACATAACTCTTTTTTTATTTATAGCAGGCCTTTTTTATAAATAGATATAGTAGTGATCATGGGTACTGCCCTTTCCAAATATATGAATATGAGATATTGAAAAAAAAAAATTTTTCGCACAATTTTTTCGTTAAAAATATACTTAGTTAGTCTATGGAAACTCAAAAAAGATCGATTCAGCTAGAAAATTCATCCCAATTGCTAAATCACTATTTTTTCTAAATAGTTTCAAGATAAGTTATAATACACTGGCTTACAAAAAAGTGACGAGGTCAAAATTTTTACCAATTTTAGAGCTTAATAACTTCTAAACGTATTGTTAGGGTGGAGCGAAAAAAGCATTTTTTGAATATGATTTGTAATAGTGCACAAAAGTTGCCTTGTCTACTTACAACTTTTTTCTACAAAATCATATTTTGCCCTCTACCATCCTTATGTTCTTAAAAAGTATTAAAAAATTATTCTGTCATTTGCAAAAATGAGTATTTCCAAATTTTGAATTGTTAATTCATGTCTAGTCAATATTTACAGAAATAAAAAACTTCATGTAATTATTGCCAATTAAGCAATTTTTTAATTATTCTTGATATTTTCTAGTCACTAAAACCTGAAATCCCTTAAAAAGAAAATAAAAATTATTTTTCATATATCTACTCTTTAATAATATTTAAACTGCGGTAGGGGGCAAAAGATGATTTTTAAAAAAAAAGTTATAAATAGAAATTTTTTTCTAGTGATGACATGGCAACTTTTGGGCACTATGACAAATCAAAGAATGCTTTTTTCGCTCCACCCTAATGTATAGCCATAGCCATATCCCTTAGTAATAAACTCTTGATTAGTCAGGAACTTAAATTTTAATACCGAATATAGTATACAGTCTTAAGTAAAAAAAGTATGTTTTCTCCCAATTTTTAAAACACTCTGTAGAATAATATTCCAACAAAATGAAATACTTGACAAAGTGATTTTGTAGTTTGATCCTCAGAGATCATTGCAAGTTGTAAAACCAAGTTTCCTCACACCTTCTGTATACATCTTTTCTACGTGTTGATTAAAAGTAAAATTCTTTGAAAAACATATACCTAAATCTATTATTTCTTGTACCCTATCAAGACTATTATCAGAGATTCTATAACCACCAATAATTGGCTGCTAAGTATAATGGAAACTTAAGCATTTACACTTTTTAATATTAAGGTGAAGTTTATTCTTTCGCAATATGGTACAAGTGAGTCTAAATCGCTTTGTAATAAACAACAGTTTATTTGACTGATCCTTACTTTACTTTAGGTCATCTGCATATAAGATAAATTGTGAATACTTTATATAACTAGATACATCATTTAGACGAAGATTAAAGAGTAGAGGACCCCAGTATCGAACTTTGAGATACTCCAGAAATAGCCAGATAACCATCAGAAAATGCATTATTATACTTGACGGCTTGATCTCTATCACTAAGAGAGGAATGTAGGTAGGTATTCAATATGATTTGAGTCAAATGATAATTTTTTAGGTTGCCAATAAGAACTCCATGATCCACTCTGTCAAAAGCCTTTGCCAAATCTGTGTTTAGAACATTAATTTGAAAACCGCTTGAAATTTGGTTAGCTACATACTCGAAAAAGACAGTGAGATTTGTAACTGTAAACTTTTTCTGCAAGAGTCCGTGCTGCTGTGGTATTATGATGGGTTTTACATGTTCATATATTTCCTCGTAGATTACTTTGTCAAAAAATTTTGAAACATCAGGTAAAATAGTAATAGGACGATAATTATTAATAAGACTTGTATTTCCGTTTTTATGAGTTGGTGTTACACGGCTTTTTTTAATTCAGTGGGAAAATACATTTGTGATAAAAACTTGTTTACAAGTATTTGTAAGGGTACTGTTAGGAGATATTTATATGGTGGTAGTCCATCTAAGCTCACAGCAGCTTAAGGTTTTAAGCTTTGAATTGCAGAATTAATATCCTCCTCACTTACCCTTTTAACTGTCAGCACATCCAGGTTATAAACATCTACGGAATAAAATCGCCACTGATAGTACTAGAATTAGAATCATTGTACATATCCCTAAAGAACTCTGAAAACACATTTGCAATGGACGTATCCTCAATAAAAAATTGATCACCATAAGTAAATTTGTGACACAAACTATTATTTTTCCGCTTTTCCTTTTCCAAAATTTGAAAACACATTGGGATCATTGCAGATGTTATCTTCTATCTATTTTAAATATTGATTGTGATATTGCTTAACAAGCTTTTTGTTTCACGACATAGAGAACTATATTTCCGACGATAAAATTCCCCATGTGGAGTATTCTTTTTCAACTATATGAAAATGTTGTTTTTCATTTATTTTATGGATTAATGTTTTCGTAAGCCACATTGGAAACCTAGAGTCAACAGCACTAGTTTTCGTTTTAGGTCTGCACTGTTCCAATTTAAGGTATTATAATTATCAACATCATCACAGTTTGATAGCATTGACCAGTCCTGTTCTCGTAGCAAGAAATATAGTAGATAATAGTTTCCTTTTTTAAAATCAAATCTGAGGATATCTTCAGTTTTCAAATTTGCTCTGACAGAGTTTCTAATTTCAAAGCTTATTTCGAGAGGCGGATGATAATCATCCATCACACTTACCAGAGTATCATCGAGGCAAGCCGTCACCTGAGCCTCTGTAATATTGGTTAGAACCAGATCTAGTGCATTGCCTGAGTTTTTCCATTATCATTGATCGAATAAAGATCATATTCATTGATGAGGTTATTCATTGCCTGGGCTTTAGTAGAACCAGTAGACTAATCATATCAACAGCCACTGATATAAGGAACAGTAAAATCGCCCACAAATATTATGTTATCGTAATTACATAATTCTTGTGAAGTTAAAGATTCAACAAAACTTTGATATACATCAATATTAGATGAACATGAAATATAGACAACACAAATTTTAATTTTAGTATGATGCACTGATAAACCAACACACAGCCACTGAAATACTATAGCAGAATTCTTACTAACGATAACAGGTTTATAAATATTTTTTATACAGCATAAAACCCCACCATCCCTAGTAACACTAGAATTGGTGTAATCTTTATCATTCCTATATACAATATATCTACTATCACAGAATTCAGAATTATAAAACGAGTCATTCAACCAGGATTCGCTATGATATATCACATCCCATTCTGCATTCAAGATATATTTCAGTAGTTAAGTAAGCCTCTAACATTCTGATAGAATACATTAAAACTTTAATTAAAAATTTGATTTTCCTTATTTTAATTATGTTTGCCTGTTATTCTGGTGTTGTTTGAGGTATCCTTTTTTTGGCTAAAAAATCGAAACAAGCGCACCTTCAAGCCACACTTCCTTTTTCCAAGCTTTTCGTAGGTTACTATGATTTGTCGTGACTTTCATGGGGCTGTAAATCTGTGGACGCTGTGTTGTTCATATTTCACTTCTGGAAAGTTGAATTTAAGAAGGGTTTCCAGTTCTTCTGGTTAGCATTTGGCTGAAAGCGAGATGCTTTTTGGAACAGCGTTGAGGTTCACACCTACGCCTTTTTCTTCTGTTTCGGTGAGGAACCTGTTGCCATTCCGTCTCATTAGGTTCCTCATCCTTATTACTTGGAATCAAATTTTGAATTTTATTTATCAGCATGTTACCTTGAGCTTGAGTAACCGCAAAGTTTACTTCTTTTTCTGTTATCGGTTTAATTGTATTCAGATTCCTATGAAAAGAACCTTTGCTAGTAGCAATATTATTCATACCATTATTAGTGCTGGTATTGCGGTATTGCCCTTAATGTTAGTTAATGTACTTGCAACAGAATGTTTTTTAATTTGACTATTGTTGTTAGTACTATTAATTTGAGTTTCATACGACGAAATTATTGTTTTTCGTAATTTGCTTTATTACCGTTATTTTCTCATGTCCTTTTTTAAATTGCTTAAAATCTCGGTAATTTCAATTAGAGTGATTGGTCTAGTATAAATGTTACTTTCGCAAGCAATTTCACTGGAACGAATGTTTATATGTTGCATTAATATTTTGGAATCTATTTCTTTGACAATATCTTCTCCTACTTTTCAGATGTAATTATTAAAGTTTTGTGCTATATCTTTCTGATTCGTTATTAGTAAAATGTATGGATAAATTATCTATAGTGTTTATATGTAATTTATTTTTTTAAAGTACATTGACAAGCCTCCATTATTTTTTCATCATTTGATGTTTTTCCCATTCTGACCGAAAATATTGATTTTTTTAAGCTTTTATTTTGTTATTTACTTTGGTTTTTATTACCTTAAATCCCTAGTTTAAATCTAAGTCGCTTTTGTTTTTTTTTGTATATCCTATTTGACTCGTTAATGAGATTTAAAAGATCATTAGAGACTCATTTATTATTTTCTTGAGATTTTATTATTATTGTTTTATATTCACACGATTTTTTACAATCATAAATAAGGTCCATTAGGTCTTTAAATACCACGGCTTGTTTTTCTTTTATTTTTTGTTTTATTTTTTTTTTATTTTATGTGATCTATTGCTTTATTTCATATAGGCTTAAATATTTTGGAATCAACATAGAGACAATTACTATCAACATTTATACAACTAATTTTATTAGAGTTTTGGTCACAGAAAATATGATCAATAATGCTTTTTGATTTTCCTGTAACACGAGTTGATTGAGACTCTGTACTTGTTACATATGAATTATTTTCTAGTAAATTGATATTTATTATGGTCAACTTAAGTTCCCAATTAATCGCGAGTTTATTACAAAGGGATATGACTACACATCAATAATCAATAATAATTTTAATAAGATCTAACAACCCGTCCAGAAGTATAGTTACTCTTTAAAGTTGATAAAAATGTTGATCTCGTCACTTTTTTTGTAAGCTAGTGTATATTTGCTAAAATGAAAGTCTCTGAAATAGCCTAGCAGTTACATTAAAAGTTTCGATTATTTTTTGTTTATATTTAAGAAAACCAATTTTAATTATGGGGTTTCACATATAAATTAAATTTATGAATCCAATTTTGAATTTCCCGCCTCACTAATTAGTCGATACCTATTTTTGTAATATTTGGAGACATTTTCAATATATATGAATTTCTCTGATAAGATTAACAATAATTATTGTGTAGCAATAGCGATAAGGTGTATTTTACGTAGCAGTGTGACTTTGTTTTTATCGAAATGTCGAGTAAGTAACGGTTTTAGTTTAGGCATAGTTATTTCGTACACAGAAAATGCAATGGTATTCAACAGTATATTCGCTCTTGCACCATGGTAAGTAGAACCAGTGCCAATAATATTGCTTCTTTTTGTTTCTGCTGTTCTACACGCACAATATATAAACATTGTAGAAAAGTTTGAATAACTTGTAAACATCTACTTGTCGTATTTATTTTCATGGTGGATTTTTAATAATTTTGTGATGTTCCATGGCAGAAGTAACTGTTACCATTTCGACCTAATTTCTCCTGCGAATAACAGATTTTCTGCATGATTAGTTAATTTTAGATTAGCCGTGATCGAGGACAAGTAAACATTAATAACGGTAGCGCAAACCGTCTAACTGAAAACTGAAGGCATATACAGGGTGTCTCACTTAAGATAAATATTGCTAAATATCTTGTATATTTTTGATTTGGTTAGCTCCATTTGACTAGGCTTCTATGTCTATATTATAATTATTTTTTATTGGGATAACAACCGCAACATTAACGTTGGAAAAATGACAGAATGCTTCCTATATGCAACATGCTAATCACTGTTCTGCATTATGAAACTTCTTTTGTCGCTCCCTGTGGCTATTTTAACCCTTTAAGGTGCAGAAGACCTTTTTTAGATATCGGTAATATTTAAATATTAAAACTCCTGATTCAGTCAAAAATACTGACCTGTAGCTGAGTTTTCTGCAAAAAACTAGTGGGAAATTACTATACTATAAAGGAACTGCAAGGTATCTAGAAAATGTATCAATTCTTGAATGATAACCCAAACTAACCCACTACAAATTAGAATAAACTGCAAAAGCATTTTTTTTAATATGATGTATTTTATTTTATTAACAAAAAAATTGAATATGAAAAACAAGCGCAAGAATTTTACTCAAATTTACAAATATTCAAGAAAAATACGCCACAAACAAAACAGCGCTTATAGTGCAACAAAATAGTGAAATCACTGAAAAGAACTAAAAGTTTTTTACAAAATTTAGAAAATTCTGTTATCAAAATTACTAAATATAAAACCCGCATCTAAATAGGTAATCTACAAAAATATATATTAGAAAGATAACGGCATAAATAATAAAACTAAACAGTTAAACATATTGGACAAAGAGGAACTAAAAATAGATATCTTCTAAAATTCTAAAAATAATATAATTACTTATGAAAAATCAAAAGAGATCATACCCGCCGAAATGCGCGTTTCTCTAACTTTTTTTACAATTATTATTTTCTTTATTTCGTTTTATAATACTCTTAACTTTCCAAACAATGTTTTCTTTTTTTTATTATTATTTTTTTTTCTTATTTGGGTTTATAATACATACTTTTATCAATACTTTTATTAACATTCCGAACTTTTAGTTTTGTTTTTTTTTTTAATTTTTTTTCTTATTTCGTTTTATCACACTTTATTAACTTTCCGAACAATTTTTTTCGATTTTTAAAATTTTTCCCATTTTTTAAATTTTTATTTCATAAAGCATTTGTTTTCTTCTCATTTTTGCCATCCCCAACTTCGTAGCTGAACTCCCATCGCCTCTTTTCGCCGAAAACCGCGTTTCTCTAACTTTTATTTTTATTATTTTTTTTTCTTATTTCGTTTTATAATACTTTTATTAACTTTCCGAACAATTTATTAGGTGTTTTCCATTTTTTCCCATTTTGCGAAAACTGAATATCCTGAGAGGTGGGGAGTGGGGTATGATCCCCCCCCCCCCTCACGGGCCCCCCAGACAATTTGTCTTCAAAACAATCTAGCATGGGTCGAATTTTATAGAGTCTATCAAAATCTTAGGTTTCTCTTGCTGGCATCGTACCTACTCTTATTGGCTACATGTATAAATCTTAATATTTTTAAAAATTGCTTTTAAGTCATTACACTGGCTACACTTTCACCAAAGAGTATATAATGTAAAGAGAAGACAGCCGGCGAATTTCCTTTGATCTTTCGTCAGCCGTTTCAATGACCTCGTCCCTTTAACTCGGAGATATCGCGACGTTGCCGGATGTAATTTTTTATCAAGGCGGGCAATGTTGACGTCAAGTCAAACAAGATGGCGAATAATCGATTTCGTCACAGTGGGTCGAAATACGGAAAATGAGGACAAAATTTACTAAATATCTAATACTTTCTGCTAGGATAAAACTTTATATCAAGTGATTTTCATTCAAATTGCGAAAATCGCATTTTAAAAATATATTTCTAACCGAAAATTTTCTTTTTTGATGTCATTTAGCTGGTGGGTATTTCCTAGTTTTAGGATAATTACCAAAACATAAAATAATAATATCTCCACCGAAAAAAATTATAATTAATATTATTATCCAATGGTCAAAGTATTTATTCTACAATTTAACTAATGGACCCAATACCTGAAAAGAATAAACAAATAAATATAGCAAAGCAGTCAAGAAATTTGAGGTTAATTCACAATTATGGTAGCATTCGTAAAAGAAATAAAATTTTTCGCCGCCAATAATTCTAAAGCTAAAAATGACAGTTTATGTCAAAAAAGGCGAAATTCGCGAAAGTGAGTATGAAGCTTAATTATTAAAGTAGAATTTTCTGAATATTTAGTAATAAAATTAAAACAATTAATGTTTTATCAGAAATTCGAGGATTTTTTGAGAAAAGTCATGAAAAATGCATGTATTGTAGGTAAGCAAAATTTTACCGAGTGATTGTTAAAGGATTCTATTAAATGAATTGTGTTACATATCATCATTAAAGTTTACACACCTAATTTCAATTACACAATATGAATTAAAAAACTAAACCAAACGTCTCTCTAATAAATCTAAACTTGACCTTTACGAGATCCACTGTGTTGGCTGATCGTCCTTGCTTGACGATTGTGTCCGATATAATCCGATATCATACGAGGCGCCCTTTAAGTCGGAGTTCTCATCTATCCCTCTCTAATTTGATTGCTCTGTCTTACTGTCCTCTCTTTACATTATATACTATTTGCTTTCACAATGAAAGTTTTAAGTCTGTGTAAGTAGGAAGGTAGTGAAATGTGAAATCCCATATAAATAATTACACCCAAAAACCTAAAGATAAATTACCACCAAGCTGAGTTCAATAGAGATTTGACTGCTGAACTATTTGACACAGTATAAAGTCTCCACAAAAATAGGAATTAACCATCTTTTCAGGGCATTTAGGACCATTTGTTTGGGTGAATGTTGAATCTGAGTAACTAAAATGATCATCAGCC
>MU188939.1:31649-56879 GCA_016904865.1 Pissodes strobi | reverse complement strand
ATATATATATATATTTTAATTATTATATATTTCTGTTTGATATTTACATTTGGGAGGCAAAGTAATAAATGAGATAAGGGCCACCCAGTGGATTTTATTGATGGCAGTGGCATACCTATACACTAAAGGGAGATCTTATGGCGCTCCATGAGCGGTGTGCGCGCGAAGATGTTAATTGACACAGTTCTTGAATAGTTGCAGGCTGTAATTGTATCTGTAAAACAGGGACATCTCGGCCACATGTCTGCGGTATTCCATACGATCCAGATTCAGGTTCAACTCCGGGTCGTCGACGAGACGCACAGCTTTCTTCTGAATGAGTAGCTTTAGGATGTGCTTGCGATTAGTAGAGCAAGAGAAAGTGCTGCCTGTGTATATAGTTTTTTGTAATGCCAGGACATATTGCTGTTGACCGAGACACCCAGTAGTCCGATTGACGAGGATGAAGGAATGGTTGATCCTGCCATAATAAAGTGAGGGCCCGCCGTATTGGCCCTCTTGGTAAACGTGGCTGCTTGGGTCTTTGCTGCATTGAACTGGACCAAATTTCTGTCACCCCAAGTTCGAAATTTCTCCAGGTCTTGATTAATTGCTGTAATCCACTCCTGTCTGTGGTAACAAGTCTCAGTCGCTGGTAAAGGTTTTCCTGATCTAAATTGGGAGACAAGAGTACTGTCATCTGCAAAACTGTAAACAGGATTATTCGTTTTGGTCAGCAGGTCATTAATATAGATTAGGAACAGTGTTGGTGAAAGGATTGCGCCCTGAGGCACGCCCGCATTAATGACGAATGTGTCTGAGATGTGTCCATCAACTGCAACGTGCAGAGATCGGTTCTTTAGGAAACTAGCACTCCAGCTGCAGAGAGAGGCTGGCAATCCGTCATGCCAAACTCTGTCAAATGCCTTCGAAATATCCAACGCAATAAAATTTCTCGAGACTCCGAAGTTCTCAATTGCCCTACTCTATATATGAGTAAGCCAAAAGCGTTACCTCTAATTTGGATTATGAACCGTATCATAGGTACACTGTCAGATTATTTCCCATGTAACTCATCGTTCATCAGTTTGTTGTGCCCCGTTTTCGTAGGACGATTAGCTTTGCTACTAGGCAATACACCAGCACACCCCTCTTCCGGCGCCTAAACAGAGGCAGAGCAACCCTTCTGCTTGTGTTAGAGGCTATTCCAGTTTGAGGGACCTATTCGGTGAGAATCTCCGGTATGATGGCCAGTGCCCCTGGTGATTTCCGACTCTTACATAAAACTATAATCTATGAACGGTAGAGTTAAAAATGGTCCCAATGAAACATCCAGTTCTCTCCGGCCCGAATATGGGCGTGATTGGGCATTGTTTCGGGCTATGAATCAATGGGCTTGATTGGGCATTGTTTCGGGCTAAGAATCAATGAAACGGCATCGACTAGCCTCGGGTATCCGCTTCTTCCTTGGTGAGTCCAAACGGTCCCTGAAAGATTGCTACGCGTCCCTCAAAAGAACGACCAAGAGACGCTATCCGACACTTGTTGATTCAACCGGGAACGAAGCGGAAGTGCGCGCATCGGTTCATATCCCAAATTTATATCATGTCAATATATATGTGAGTATTTACATTTGGCAATACTGTAGAAGAGTAATAAACTAAGCCTAAGTGTTTGCAAAATGAAATCTGAAATACATATCAGAAATATAACATACGTTTATTTTAAGACAGCGTACAATTAGAATTAGCGTACAATAAAATAAAATAAAATAATAAAATTACAGTATAAGGGGCATTTAAAAGAGAAATTTTTTTAAAATCTCTATTCACCTGAAAGAGGAATAACAATTACAACATAGAAATTGTCTAAGTTTATTCTCAGATTGGCCTTACTCCAAGCTTTTCAATGAACTAAAAGGCAAAAATGGATGACTGGACCTGACGGATGAGAGACGAAGGTGGAAAAATAAAAAAATATGACCCGCTATAAAGAATTACTATAAGAATTACAACGAATAATATGTAAAAAATAGTAAAAGCCAAATAGTTGTGGCTGGAACAGGAATGTTGGGAGATAGAAGAGTTTCAAAAAAAGCATGACGAGTTTAACATCCAGAGAAAACTGAAGGAAGTCACGCGCATGCACAGAAAGCAAATTCCCTCCATCCTAAAAGGACAAATACTGCTTAATCCTGAAGACAAAATAATGAATGGTCAAATTATATCAAAGAACTATTTAATGATGATCGAAGAGCCCATGACATAGGTGATGCAGACACTGGACCTTCAATTTTAAAGATCGAAGTAGAAAAAGCAATTAACCAATGCAAAAATGGAAAAGCCACCAGACCTGATGAAATAACAATTGAGTGGCTTAAGCTCCTAGACGAACAGGGCATCTCATTTCTAACATGTCTGTTTAACAGCATTTATGACACAGGACAAATCCCCAAAGATTGGTTTTGCTCGTCATTTACCCCTCTTCCTAAGAGAAACAACGTAAATGTATGTGGCGACTTTAGACTAATAAGCATAATAAGTCACTCTTTGAAAGTACTACTTAAGATAGTTCTGAACAGGATACACTCAAAATGTGAAACAGTAGTTGGGAAAGAACAGTTCGGCTTTGTGAACGATTTTGGAACTCGAGAAGCTCTCTTTTGTATGCAAACCTTGTTGCAAAGATGCTGGGGAGTTCAGAAACCAGTTCACGTGTGCTTTATAGATTTTGAAAAAGTATTCGACAAGGTGAAGCGCGACAGACTTTTCGGGATTCTGAAAACAACCGGTATAGATGATAAATATATAGGACTTACGAAATCTTTACTTACACCAAACTGCTACAGTAAAGGTTGACAATGGCTGTTCAGACCAAATACCTATTAGGCGGGGAGTTAGACAGAGTTGTGTAGTATCGCCAGTCCTTTTTAATGTATATTCGGAGGCAGTCTTTAGTGAGACTTTGAGCGATCAGTTAGACATTGTCATAGGAGGTCAAACAATATATAACATCAGATACGCCGATGACACTGCTATAGTAGAGGAAAATATCAAAGAACTACAAGTGCTACTCGAAAAACTAAATATTGCCTATCATAACAACAGACTAAAAATAAATGCTTCAAAAACCAAACTTTTAATCAGCAGCCAAAACCCCGTAGTGCCGGTTCCAGTTACAGTAGACAATCGAACTATCGAGAGAGTAAGCAGTTATAAATACTTGGGATGCTGGATAAATGACTCATTTAATCTGGACCAGGAAACAAGGCTTCGTATTGAAATGGCCAAAGCCTCGTTCATATAACTGCGTCCCATTCTCACCAATGAAAAATTGAATTTGTTAATTAGGAAAAGTTCCTGAAAAGCTATATATGGCCAGCTTTATTGTACGGGTGCGAGACATGGACATTGAAAGCAAACATGCTAAACAAATTAGAGGCTCTCGAGATGTAGGCTTATCGCCGGATGTTAAAAAATTCTTGGGTGCAAAGAATAACCAAGGAAGAAGTTCTAAATCGTATGGGGCAAGATATTGGTGAGCTCATAAACAACAAACAAAGTACGAAAACTTGAATACTTAGGACATATTCTTCGAAGAGAACGCTATTCACTAGTACAATTCATTTTAAACGGTAAGATCCAAGGAAAAGGGGCAATAGGAAAGAAGAGGTTGTCTTGGCTCAGAAAGCTACGACAATGGACTGGACTGACTGTTGAATAGCTCATGCACGCCGCTCAAGATCGAGAAAGATATAGACAGATCGTCATGGAGACTACAAACGTTTAAATTTTTAGACATGGTACCAGAAGAAAGAGAAGCTTTTCATGTATTTTGGAATAGTATTTAAAAATTTGATTGATAGCGTAGTTCATCCTGGCACCTTTACAATCTATGATAAGCTGGGATAAGCAAGTTCTTCTTGTATTATAGCTGTGGATCTCAATATGAATTCTGGATGTATCCTCATTGTCCTTCATACAACAAATTATCTGGTATATAATGAGATGGAAAATAAATTATATCCGCATTCTAAAAGTTAGTCTACAGTCCTCCTTGAAACATAAATCAGCCATGATTTGCATAGCCTTTCTTTTTACCACAAAAAGTCTAGCCATACAAAAGGAATGACCACAAATATACCATATCATTATAGAGTGAAATGTGGCATGGTACGATGTTCTCATAACATTCTGGAAAAGTTTACCAAGGACAAAAAGAGTCCTGATGAAACATGATCAATTTGGGCGACTCATCTAAGAGTGGGGTCAATGTAAACTCTAAGAGACTGAACGCTTTCCTTTTTCCCGTTCACATATTTTTTATGACAGTGGCGCACACACTAAAGAGAGATTCTATGGCACTCGACGAGCGGTGTGTGCGCGAAGATGTTGATTGATAGGGATCTTGATTAGTTGTAGGTTATAATTAGGAGGAAACAGATGTTCTGGGAGTGAGTTCAACAATAATTCAGTGCGCCAGACAAAAGAGTTCTTGTAAAGCGACGTTCTAGGTGTTCCAGTTGTACAACGAACGGGTGCGCTCTTGCTCTCTGTCGCGAGTGTCTGGCAGGCTTTCCTGAGGACGAGATGATGCAGGCCAAATCCTGGGAACACCTGTTGTGCAAATATCTGTAAAACAGGGATATCTAGGTCGCATGTCTGTGGTGTTCCAGACTATCCAGATCCCGGCTCAACTCCGGGCCGCCGACGAGACGCACGGCTCTCTTATGAATGGAATCCAACAAATTAAGAGTGTGCTTAAGTGCGGCACCCCAGATGTGTGAACACTATTCTAAGCACGATCTTATTTGCGCTTTGTAGAGCAAAAGCTTCTGCTGCGGTATTTGTTGCGAAACAGTGCATCAAGCTTCTTCGAAGCTGATTGTGCGATGTTAGTAACGTAGTCATGCCAGGACATATTGCTGTTGACCGAGACACCCAGTAGACCCATTGACGAGGTTGAAGGAATGATCGATCCTGCTATAATGATTTCAGAGCCCGCCGTATTGACTTTCTTGGTAAACGTGGCTGCTTGGGTTCTTGCTGCATTGAACCTTCTCCAGATCTTGATTAATTGTAACCTACTCCTGTTTGCGGTGATAAGTCTCAGTCGCTGGTAAAGGGTTTTCTGATCTAAATTTGGAGACAAGTGTACTCTGTCATCTGCAAAGCTGTAAACAGGATTATTGATTTCGGTCAGCAGGTCAGTAATATAGATGAGGAATAGAGCTAGTGGAAGTATTCAGTATCTCTGAGAGAAAAATTAATTTCCCTGTTTTATCTTCATTTATAAGGAGCTTATTTGCTGAACCATCCACTCGCTCCTGCCTGGGTGGTTTCGAGCTATAGGATCGCCTGATTAACTCTTTCCGCTGAGGAGATCGTAGTATCATCCGCAAAAAGGTGTATTTTTCTATAACACTATTAAAAGACAGATCATTTAAATAATTATCCCAAACTACTCTTTGAGCGAGTGGCGCCTGCCATTTGAGCCTTAAAATTGTAAATACAATCATATTTTTTAAGGGCTCATGACAGTCATTCAAATAGTTCACGACATCCGGCTGAAACATTCTCTGTCGATGACGCGACGCGCAGAAGAAAATAAAGACAACTTCATCCTGAAAAAATACAAAAGGAATCCAGTTGGAACGGCAACAACAACTAATCTCAAAAGTCCTTTGAGACAATCGTGATGCCCTAATTTAAACTTATATGTGCGGCAATTAAACTTAACACTTCCTCACAAAAGTCTGATCTGCTATATGGACCAATCTCAAACCTCATTAAGTTCCTGATAGCGTTCAACTTTAAGGGGGTACGACATTTAAGAAAACCCATTACCAGTTGTCTAAAAAGCAACAGCTTGAGTTCAAATGAAGTAGCTGTTTTGTAGTATTAAATTTTGTTATTTTATATTGCGGTTTTTGTATCTTTTTCCATACTCAGATGTTAAAAGCGAATTTAAGCTACCATCCCAAAGGTGTGATGCTTTCGGAATTCCCTAATTGTTGATGGGAGGAAATTCAACAGAGAGAACTCTAGATTGTCGCTCTACTGGCAGAGTTTCTTTCATATGAATCAACCTACTAGTATAGTATTAAACGAATTAAATAGACAGACTGGTACGCGGATGCAGCTTAATAGTAATTTGTATCTTAAACATTAAACAATAAATCAACTCATCTCATCCATTAAGTGGCCATACATCCATAACCAAGCTGCAACTTTATGCGGAATTTTTATATCCCCGGAAAGAGAATATATATAGGAAATTTTTTAAGAGAAAATGGAAAAAGCAAACAGAGCCGAAATGAAAAATGGTATATGGAGAATAAATCTAGTAGGAAGATTCTGGGCACGCATAACTTAGAAATAAAAACACAAAAGAAGACCGGTTGAGAGGATCCCTGTGTTTATTTCAACCGGGCTAGAGCAAGATGGATAGGAAAGTTATAAACGGGTATGATAGGCATGAGAATGTTTCGCATTTGTAAAATATTATAAGATTATATTTTAGAAAATCAAATACGAATGCGAAAGACTACGTTTAACAAACATTTACTATTTACGAAATATGATGTAAGAGAGATTAAAGCGTCAGAATTAAATAAGAACTATTTTCCAATTTTTTTGTCCCAACTATTTGGTAAGCTGCAAACAAGTACAAAGATAATATTCAGATCTATTGAAAGTCCCAGGAATACATCTTTTGGATAAGTTTCAGGCAAATAAAAATTTACAAAAATGAGAAAAGCAGGACTTATTAACGAAGTTGCCTTTGATGTTTTGATTGAAAAGCGAACCCTTAAAAGTACATGGTTTTAGAGTAATTCCGCTTGAACCAGAAGTTGATGTCCGACTATTGATTATGAAAAACTAAGAGAGGTAAGTGCAACATAAACTATCAGATCCTACAGAGCCTTTCATTTTCTGTGAAATATAAATTTTCAAACGCCAATAAAACAAGAAAACCTAATTTTAGCTTATTTTTTATATTGCCATGCTTCAAAACGAATTAGAGGATTTTTATCAGCTTTGCAGCTCCTGAGTTGCCTGAGAATTACAGGTGCTATGACGACGGCAATCACCAGTGCTCTTGAAAAACTGGCTGGTTTGTCGCCCCTCCACCTATTCCTGGGTCATACATACTGAAAGGCCGCGGTTACCTAACGGACAATAATAATAGCCTGAGAGGACACATGAAAGTCTGAAGGAGGACGGCTAATTATTACCTCGAGCTTCTAATGAGGAAGGACTACATATGATCAAGAGAACCCTTCAGATTTCATGTTATGGATGCGTGATTGGAGTTGGATCGCGGCCCATGTCCAGCTACACAGATGGCTCCAAAATGGATAGTGGTACTCTCTCTCTGATGGTGTGAATTAATTCTCCTGTGGTTCTTATTCCCGTCCATTGCTTGATATTTCGAAGCCACGACATCCTATTTTTGCCCAGTCCCCTTCTTCCATCTATATTTCCTTCTTTTAATAATTGGAGCTAATGGTCCCTCTCGTTTCATATCACATGTCCCAGGTACGCTGTTTTCCTGCGTTTTATCGTGCCCAGCAATTCACGTTCTCCTGCTATCCTCCTCAGAATTTCCTCGTTGGTTTTTCTTGCTGTCCATGGAACTTTCAAGATTCTTTGGCAGATCCACATCTCAAAGGCTTCCAGCCTGTTCATGGTATTAACCTTCAGTGTCCAGCCTTCTATGCCATATAATAGCACTGACCATACGTAACAATATGTAAATCTTATTCTGAGGTTGAAATCGAAGTCAGAGTTCGTAGGGACGTCTCTGAATCTCATGAATGAGCTCCTCGCTTTATCTATCCGGCACTTGAGTTCTAGGTCTGAAGACCAGTCTTCACACAACCAAGTCCCCAGATAGTCAAACTTTTTTACCCGTCCTATGTCTTCACTATTGTATGATAGTTTTGCATTCTGAAACTCATCTAATTTGCGGGTGATTATTAGGAGTTTTGTATCTTTTATGTTGATGTTAATTCCCATACGCCGGCGCCGGCTGTGTATTCCAACTGTGTCCAGGAGCCTTTGGAAGTCATTCATGTTATCTGCTATCAGGACTGTGTCATCTGTTGATCCATGTAACTCTAAGGATTTTCTGTGCCTTTGTTACTTCGTTATTAACTCTAACTGCAGCCGATTGGTTCCAGAACAAGTTTCCAATACAGCGTATATCTTTTTTTCGTAGTCTATGAAACACATCACTACATCTCTCCTCTGGTCGTAGCAGTTCTGAACTAACACTTGGGTTGCCACCAGTGCCTCTCTCGTACCAAGACCCCTTCTAAATCCGAATTGAGAGGATCCTATAGCGCCTTCGCATTTTGTGGAAATTCTGTAGTGAATGACTTTCAAAAATATTTTCAGAGTGTGACTCATCAAGCTGATTAATCTGTGGTCTTCACATCTTGTTGTGTTGTTCTTTTTTGGGAGTGGGATAGCCGGACATAGATAGGTCAATCTCGTATGGGTCCCAGGACAATCAAATGCCTTGGGCAACGAGAAAGCAGACCATCTAACACGGCAGACTCTAACAATGCGTCTAATGGGACTGTGTCTATAATAGGTGTGCCCTATAGTACGACCGCTGCTACTCTAAGGAACACGACGAATTTGTGAACCAATTGTGCCAGCATTGTAATATACATCTGTCATTATAATTATGTAAAACTATATATGTCTGATTATTGAAAATATTGTTGATAGGAAATTAGAATTGTTAACTGATTCTCATTAATTGAAACATGAATTTAAATTTTTATTATCAGTTTCAAAATTATGTGTCACAAAAACGGATGTTCTGATTTTTATGTTTAACCCTGATGCCATTCTAAGCTAAAAGATAATTTTCAGCAAACTGTTGAACACCCGAATGTAAACCGTACTGAGGGCATTTTGAAATCATACATGATAATGAGCAACTCACATCAAAGGACTGATTGCATTGCCAATGTTGGCGAATCCTAATTAATCATGAGTAACAGACAGTTTAAATTTAACCTATTCCGGAAAGATTATTGCTAATATGCGATATGGATAGAACTAAAGTTAATTAAATGACTATTTATTATAAATCTACTGTGATTCACTGTTTATTAGGAAACTTTCTGTAAAATTTTTTGATTGGTTCTCTTTTGTTTCCTTATTCTGATTTGATTGTTTTGATTTCTATACACATATTTTGGTGTTTCACCTATTATATTATGTTGATTATGATGCTCGTAGAACTACAATACTAATATTATTTAGCCGTGCCAATGATCTGGTTAAATAACAATCTCACTGCTTAGGTATGAGATCGTGAGTCAAAAAATCATCTAATGGTGGCAATGGAAATTATAAAGAGTAGGTCCAGGCATCCAGGTAGTTGTTGACCTTCTTTGACTAGCTATATTGATGTAAATTCCACAGAGATCGACTATGATAGGTTTACCGGATATGGTTTGGTATATTGTGAACTAATAACATGCATAAACTACTAAATAAATATCACCCTGTCCTAAGTTTGAACTTAATCTTGGAAAATATTATATAAACATTAAAGGCAAACTATAAACAGCGCGAGCAGGCAACGTGAGCGATTCCGGATCTGAGCTACCCTTCTGCACGCTAATTAAGGCGTGGCGTCACGGGATAAAAACGTTTCATGACAGATTTGGTGGAGGTGCCGGACAATGTGATCGAGCAAAACGACTCAGGTTCAGCGCATTTATATCATAAAAGCTGAGCGTTGCATGCTTAAGGTTGAAAATCGCTCGAATTGTAAATACTACTAATTCAATTTATAAAATTATGATAAAAAAATCAAAGATCCACTTTCGGGGGGTGAACGCATCCCATGTAGGCTGAATCTATAGCAATTATTCAAAGCAAACAAGATATCATTGCGATAAAAGTATCAGTATTTTATAAAAAGTCGATAAATTGTTTCTAACCGTTGATTGATTAAAAGGCGCCCATTGGCCATTTAATGATATAAATAAACATTGCTAAATAGAGTCGTAAAAATAGAATCAGTAAAACTTCAATATTGATAGGTAAAATACTAGGAGACAGGACCGTCTTGTGAATATTGTAAGGATCTACATATTTGTTCTTTGCATTTTGAAAATCTATAATTAGAGTGTTAAGACAATTTATAAAAATAATTTTCTTTTTGTTACATGTATACACACCCATCTGTGGCATCTGTGCATCAGACCGCCAAGTGGCATCATTAAATCTGCATAAAATTGGTTGATCCTGATTAGTTGCGTATCCTTGGCCGCTGATACCTCGAAACTAGTGGCATCAGATTCGCGAGGAGTGTGTCCAGCTTTCTTATTTGGTAGCCGCTATGGTTTTAATTGTAGGGGGCAGCACTATCTGCACAGTGAGGATGATACCATAACAAATGCATGTGTGTGAGAACATACGAAGATACCACCTTATGGCATCATACACACCAAAATTTAAAAATGTCGTCAAGGGGGTCAATATGATGCCGTAAAAGCTGAAAGTCAAGTTATTATTTTCGGACGTCATAAGGTGGTGAAATGCACAGTAAATGTGGTACATACACCAAGCATCAATGGCGGTTCATACTAGTCTCTCCAGCAGACTCTCATGGGTATACTCTCAAATAATTTTAGAGAATGTCAAACAATATTGAGAATTAGTCTGCAGTGGAGACTAGGAAGGAAATAGTAAAGGATCTGATAATATTTTCTATTTTATAGCTATAATATGATGTAATATGCGATATATTTTCTCAAATTGAGGTCTTTCCTTTTAAAGCAATAGAGGTCGTGTTAACGTTGGGAACCAACGTCTAGAGGGCGGGGGAACGTGTGAACTACTCAAATGCATAAACTGCTAAATAAATATCACCCTATCCTAAGTATGAACTTGAACTTGGAAATTATTATATAAACATTAAAGGCAAACTAAAAACAACGCGAGCAAGTAACGCGAGTGATTCCGTAGCTGAGCTACTCTCCTGCATGCTAATCAAAAGGTGGCGTCACGGGATAAAACATTTCGTGACAATATTAATATCCAAATACTAGTAATTTCCAGATTTTGTATCATATAATAATTGTACCATATTTTAGATAATTAAGATTTGCTTGGATTGCAAGACATGCAATTTTGGTTGCGTCACCTGAATTCCCACCATACCTACATCATAGAATGGCATCATCCAATTAAATGCCTATCACTTTCAAAATCATATTAAATTTGCTAAGTACAATCTCTATCATTTCGCGACAAAGCAATTTTATACATTGATTAAGTGGCGCTATAAATTGCACTTCTCGATAATATCCGCATCTTTCGATATGCCAATCCCACGCTGAAATTAAATTGCACTTGAACAGTGATGTTCCATAAATCGCATCGGAGCGAATATTACATTAAAATAATTTTTGATCTGTGGTCCCTGGTGTATAATTTCAATTAAAATGTCAGTAAAATTCAAAAGAATAATATTGTCATGTTTAGTTATCCGTGGCGCCACGCCTTGGGTAGCGTTCCGGTTATATGGCTCAGATTGTGTCAGGTGGAAAAGGATAATAAAGAAGGCACTTTGGTAAAACAATAACAACATCTATTGGCCAAAGACTTAATGAGAAAACAATAACAACGTATGCTGGTTAGAGACTTAATAAGATTACACTATACCCGATTACTGAAACACGTATATCTTTTCGGTTGAGGTAAAGTTTGGATTGTTTATACGTCTTAGTCTCTGTATTATAATAAAGTTCTTTAAGAGCGGTGTGGTGTTTAAATGTGTGGTATTGTTTGGTTATTTATTGACATAATTATTTAAGGTTCACTCAATACTGTAACTATTTACCTTTAAAATTCTCTAGACTTAGAATTTAGACAGATCTATCGTTGATTCGACTTAAGTACTGTTAAGGCAAGTATCCCTGAAAAAATACGTTGCTTTGAACTGCACTTCTCGAGTTGGGTCTAGAGATCAGGACATGGTTAGAGCCCTACTACGTCCCTGTGGACAGCAGCAGGTGCGAGAAATAGGTGAGAGACAAAAGCCTGCCGGACTGATGGTCCGCTTGACTATTTATATCTAAAATCTGAAAAATGAACTTGAATGTTTACAAAATATGTTTGAAGTTGAAGTTTAAAATTAGGACGGGGTAATAGTTAATTAGTAGTTTACAATGATTTGGTGTATATGTCTCCTTCTTCTGTTGGCATCGCAATTATTCCAAAAAATACTCTGAACATTTAAATGGAAGCATTTAAGAGTGCATTTTGGAATGTGGCTCAGTTTTCAACAAAATTTAAATTGAAGATGAAAAGAAAATAATAATAATTTGTTGTCTTTACTCTATACAGGGGCAATCTTAATAATGCTTTATTCCTTTAAATTATTATGCTCATTAATACCTGTCGCCAATGTTCTAAGGAACTCCACTTGAAACTTCAAATTGTAAATTTTCATGAACTACCACAACCCCCCAATGGAATCTACTCAAGTTGCGGTGTATTGTTGTTGAATAATAAATTACAAAAGTCCCTGATCACTATCATTAAATTTGGTCAATAAAGCTGTTTTGTTGCACCTGATTTTGATTACTTATTAATCTAAATATTTGTCAAAATCGGTATTAAAAATCCATTAAAAAATAATGTCTATAACGATAGCATACTGAATTCCCTGTTTTATTTAGTGCTTCTAAATGCCTACATTTTATTGCATGCAGTTTAGTCGAAACGCAAATAACGTTTCCGATTCCTAGGAATAAAATTCGATACCAAGCTCATGGCTGTCGTTAAATATTTAAATAACGTGTAAACTGTCAAGTACTTTCAGCAGGAAATTTCGCTTTTGTCTCGTTTTCTGTTTAATTGTCCGATTAACAGCCGCCTAGAGGATTAAATTAACACCTTTTACCTTAGAGCGATAAAGCCGGTCAATATGGGGATGTAATAGGCGATATAATCCTGAAATTATACATTATTAATTTGGTGATGTTGGGACGCAGCGGATTTTGAGAAAACTTTGGTAAATTATATGTAAGCGAAAGCCTTATAGTTAAATTGTTAGAGGGAATTAGTTACTTATTAAGGGCCTCCGAGTCTAATGCATGCATCTACTCATCTATCTGAAACGGTTAATATAATAGCTACATTACGATTCGGTCCGAGGAGCTTTAAAAAAAATGTCTCAACTACAGAAAATGCTTCGACGAGTTGGAAAACAGATACAGGTATCAGCAAATCAACAGGCCTTAAGGTTTTGACGCAAATATAATTATCAGGTCTAAGAAGCTTATTCTCATCAAGAGCTTAATGAAAATGACTTAGATCGGAGATTAGACATTTACGAGGAATCATGAATTTCAGATATTTTCTCTCTGAAACCAAATTGCAAGAGTTTATTATCACTTTCGCTATTACAGGAATACAAAGTAAGAAACGACTCCTATGGGAGTCGGCGCTTCCCAAAATATTTTATTTAATATAAATTTGAAAAGCGTAGTTTTAATAAGAGGGAAGATGCCTTCTATATATAATTAATTCTGAAATCTGGCTTAATTTTCAAAATAACTGAAGAGCTTGTGTAAAAATTAAACCCCTACTCACAGAAGTAACGAATTTGGATAAAATCGAACGTGAAAATTGCAACGCATTTAATCTCTTAGATAATAGCTGAAAGGCATTTACTGGAAGGTTAATTTAATGTAATAATACAACTTATTTAATTAGACAGATTTGCAAAATTTGATTTTTTTTTTCGTTTTATTAAATTAAATAAAACTTTCTCGGTGCTCTATAATATGCATGGAGCATTATTTAGAAGCCACATTTATAGAACATACAAAAAATTATGACATATAAGTACAAGTCATGTTATATATAAACATTTCTTGTAATGAAAGGAGACTATACAAATATATTAATACACAAGATGTTCCATTAAAAAAAATAACACTGAAGAAGAAACCTGTATATAAGGAAAAATAGTTTATATAAATCTCTGAAATCAACATTTATTTCTAACGCAAAGAACCGAAACTTCAAAGCAAAGTGACATTATTAATGGTCATCCTGTACACTAGCTTTTAAACTCGAGAAACATGAAGAAACTACGCTACATCACGTCAAAGTGAAATTAGAAATAGAGCAAGTTCGCATGTTTAAATGAGAGTTCTTGATATTATTAAATGGCAAGAACGTTGGATATTTGCTTTTGTCTATTAAAACGATCATAAATGAAGAAATATACTCCTGTACAACGTCCGCTTGGCTTTCGTTCGACTCTCAACTAATAGTGGAAATAGTAAATATAAAAGCATTGTATTCAAATTAATATGTAAACAGCCCAGTAAGCTTTTAACTGAAAATATCGTTGATGTCGCATCGACCAATTAACACCTCTCTGAGGAATAAATTAACATATATTATCGCTGCCAGGTCAGAAACTGGAACCAATGTTGAATTTATGCGTTATTAATGGAATTGGTAATAACATCGTAAGCTGTAAGGGGTGGTGTTCTATTTTCGCCTTAAGGCTTTCAATATTTATCTGATTAATTTAATATAGAATTCCATACAAAATACGTGTTTTCCATACAAACCTATTATTTTATAGTGTACAGGTGTACAAACCATATAGTTCTCGATAAATGGATTAGATTAGGTTACATTATGAGGTGAAACCCGGGTTGGGAACCACTATCACGGGCCGATATTTTCGATTGAGAAAATAGCATTAGAACCCGCTGCCCCCATTTAGCGTTTCGAGCGCAATTATATTTGTTAGCGAAACACCCTCGTAGATTCGCCCCGTCGTGCTGCATCGCTCTACGTTACCTTAGTTAGATTCAGTGGAAAATAAAATTTGCGTCGCTAGACAAACTTCAATTTTGAGATATATCCGTTTTCCAGTTCGTGTCATAATCAAAAATCTTCAACCTCGTACGAAAGTGTTGGGGCTTATTAATTTTTGCGTACTGAATTTTGATTGGATATCAATTTTTGGTTGTGATGCGCAAATTGTTGTCAGTCATAATTTTCGTAGTGGGGGTTGAAAGACTATTCCTCGTTGGATTGGCGATTTTGGTTTGGCGTCACTTTTGGGTCAACCTGTCGTCAAATTGGCAACTTTGGGTGCCGGCTATAAATAATATTTTCTTTGATTTTGCTTTTTGAGGGATTCTTCAGTCGGTCCCTTTCTTTTCAAGTTTCAGGCCATATCTGTGCCTTGCCTTTTGCTTAGTGTTTGGTGTCTGAAACTGCCCTTTGAGGGATTTAACTGCTAATTTAGACAGGTGAGTGTTTCTACGTTTTTTCATCTTCTTTTCTGTGAATGCCACCATTTTGGGAAGCCATGTGAATAGAATTTTAATTTCCACTTTAATCTCTCTTACAGAGGCCTTCGCGTCCATCTTTGTCAGGTATAAGCCGAGAGTTCCGGGGTACCATGATTATTAGTATTTTCTTTTACAATTTACTTGGCATTTCAACTCATTAGTGTTTTTCTTCTTTATAAATGATCTTTTCTTTTTGGTAATAAACCGATTCTCTGCTACCTATCCTCCTGTTTTATGTAATTAGCTTTTAGAATAAGTGATTGCAAAGGGGGACTTCACCAAAAGTAAGTATATCTAGTACGTATTATTTCTAATTGGGCTGAATAGTAGAATCATTTTGTTTATTAATTTATATTTTATTATCGATTTAACTTCTGATTTCGCTATTGTTTTTTTTTTCAGTTGATATAATAATTGTTGATAGATTTATGGCGTCCGTTGCTGATCCATAATAATTCATATTGATTTATTTATTTTATTTTATTTTGTCGTGAAGCTTAAGCTAAAACGAGTTCCATATTTCAACTTTGGGGTATTTCTTGCTTGTGCCGTCTACAAGCTCGTGGCGCCTTAAATAAATAAACCCACCCCTACTCTCTGACATTTGAGCTAGGGCCTTATTTGTACGCTTAGACGACAACTCGTTCTTGCCTACGTGTCGATTCACGTAAATTCCTTCAGTTTCAATTTTTAATTTGAAATTATTCACTCTTAGTTCCTTCTAAGCTGGAGTGAAGGTTTTGCGCCTATTAGAGGGACAATAAAAAACGTAATAACTCATGCTCACTAGGGCACATTGTATCACTCCCCTAGTCGACCGTTAAAAACTTGATTTAATATTTTCTTAAATCTCTCTTCTCGAAGATATTTAAGGCGTTGGCTACCGGGTTTAATAAGTTTGCAATAATTTACATATTTTAATATTACTTTCGGTATTACAATATTAAAAAATAAAACAAAACGACTCCTATAGAAGCCGGTGCTTCCCGAAAAATAAAATAATAAGTCAAATAAGCTTTACTAATAACAGTCTTAAAGATACGTGAACAAACACCTAAATTCATATAATAGTAAGTTATGATATTTAATAAAACCCTAGATGGCGCCTTTTCATTTATTTGATTACATGCCCGCTTTGAAGGCGACAAGAGCATCGATTTCCTTTGATATTTAAGATCCCAGGAAACCCTCTCCTCTTATCCCTATTTTATTATCAAATTCGTAACTTCTGTATTTAAATCTGAACAATTCCTGTGTCCCCCTAATAAACAGCTTTGACTCTTGAGCTTAAGGGGAAGTGTCTCATTTCAGCCTTAAGGCTTTCGATATTTAACAGATAATTTAATATTCGCATAAAGCAACAAGATAATTTGATATTTTCGCCGGGTTAAATGTCGCTCAGTTTATCTTTTAATTAAAACACGGAATGTTGGGCTGTTAGTTGGTGGATAGGTAGGTGGGAAGTAATAAGTTACTGCAATATATGCACATTAGGTTTTTCGTATTAGTTTTGGTGTTATCTATTTAGCCTCTGATCCTATATCCTCTTCTATCCAATTTCAACTTTTGGTCAGCTACGCCACCACGATAGCTATTTTTAAATGTAATATCATATAGCTTGATCAGCTATGTCTAGTTTTAAAAACGGCAACTTTTGACTCGATTCGATTGTCCGCCACCGGCTATGATTTCTCATAAAATTTTGTAACACGCGTAGGGACTTGAGAATTTAATACTAATATTCTAATTACAGAAAGAGGACGTAGAAAAACATGACTCCTACGGGAGTCAGCAGAATTGCATACTTTCTGAATAACTAGAAAAGTGCTATAGTAGCCAGAAAGTCTAACGTGGGTTTTTTTTTCGTGCCAGGCACCAGCCGATCTAGTTGGGGCTTTTAACAATTTAGCCTATATCATCGACTTGCGCTTTATCACTTTTAGAGTACGCTTTATCTTAACATTTGGAATCTTAGACGATATTACTGCGGTTATCCTCATATTACTACTATTATTTAATTAGATCTCTATTATACCATTTAATTAGATCCATATCAAACCTGCTAAGCTGTATACAGACATGTCTAAAGCTGTATACAGACTTGCCTAAATCTATATACAGAACTGTCTAAATCCGTATATAGACATGTCTAAAGCCGTATAGAAACCTGCCCAAAGCTGTATACCAACCTGTCTAAAGCTGGTTGCCGTATTGAAAATACTACTGGGCGCATTGATATGGGAATAAAAGACAAGAACGACCTAATACGCGACATGCTCGAATTATCGGGGCGCGGCACATGAGATCAGCGAGCTTAGTGTACCGTGACGAGGTCGATCAGGCAGTGACGACAGCGCTATAATTTAATTGTTTACAAATTTGTCTAATAAATAAACATTCGACATGATCTTGATTACTGCGTAAGATGCTTGACGATAAAGGAATAATATCAACAAAATGTTTAGGTACATAATTTAAGATGTTTATAACATCGATTTACTTCTTGGTTTTCCTGATTTCTTTCAAATAAATTGCTAATGTTATAGCACAAATCATATTACTGATGAAACACTGTTTTTTATGCAAAAATTTGACCTGTGTCAATTTTTTAATAAGTTTTTGTATTCCCAAGATTCGTACGTAGGTAATTTCTTTAATTTTATATTGTAACAATTCGATTTTGCCAATGTCAAATATTTTTGAAATTTCATTTATATGCCGCATTTAGGGAAAAAGATGCTGTATTTTGCACGCATCGGTTTATTAATTCTAAATTTATTAATTTGATCTGCTAACAATTCGTTTGAAAATGCAACTTTTTTAATATGAATTAACTATATTTTAAGTATAGGTTAGCTAGGTATATATTTGTATTGGCATTTATAATCCGTTGTGACTATTTATTTTAGTTGATAAACGATGCACAATATTATTGGGATAACTTGGCTTGATTTGTATTTTATTATCATGAACAGCCAGCGAATCGATTTATATTTTTCAGAATTTTGTTAGTGAAGCCTGCAAAAAACGCTACATTTGACTCGTTGATCCGTATTTTAGTAGTAGTTTTTGTGACCTCCGTCACGGAGTAATAGTAATGTACTACTTCTCGTAAAGCCAGCTGTCGATTTAAATTTCTAAATGTTTATCGTTTTGTTAGGGATTATTCTCCTGATATTTCTTGAATCACTTGATTTCAATGAATTAATTGTCATGTTACCATCATATAACCGAGAAATCGGTCCTTTATTATCTTAAAATTATTCCTTGTATCGAATCACTCGGCATGTTTCCGCCCATCACTACTTGTGACGTAGCATTTTATCTCGAAGGCAAATTGGCGGAAACCAATCGAGAGTTCTTCTCAGATACCCTTCCAAGGCGAGAAAAACGTTTGCCAGTGCAGTTAGAGACTACACATTTATTTGTGATTGAATTCAACCCATTTATTGGGGATATATTGTGAAATCTCTTGTGCTTGGACACGACCGATTTTTCTGGATCTAATACTGTACTGGGTGAGTTATTTTCTCTGGATTTCTTTTTCTATTGCCTGTAAAGCGCGTGGACGCCATGAAGCTAAGTTTTTTTCATTATTTCTAGAGGCGTTTCCACGTTCGTCATACAAGACCGAGACCGTCGAATCTCTCATAGTTCACCCTCACGCACAAATTTGAGGTAATTATTGCTATCGTTTTGCCTAAATTAATGATTTAATTGCTTATCTGTGTTACCTTTTTTTTTGTGCAAATACCGCCATTTGCTTTTCTCACATGTTATCTTATCTACTCCATTTTATCTGATCCGAATTTTTATTTTAATGCAACTTTAATTTTGATCATATGGGGAAGTTTATACATTCTTTTTAGGGGTGATTCATACCTATCTTTTTATATTCAAGTTGTCTGAACCTTAATATCTCTTTTATTTGCTGATGGGCATTGCAAGTCCATGGGTTTTTTGTCTGGGGAAATTTGTTTTATAAAGAAGATGTATTTATGCAAAATGATTTTCGTTAAAGTAAGGGGGCTTCGTTTAACGCGCACTGGATTATTTCAGGGTTTTTCTGAAGGGCCACAACTTTTTCTGGAGGGCCACAACTTTTTCTGGAGGGCCAGAAGCTTTATTGAAGGGCCACAACTTTTTCCGGAGGGGTACAAGCTTTCTAGGAGGTCCACCGCGCATACCAGTAGGCAACTGCCTTTACCTGTAGCTGGAACCACCTCTATCCTAGTGAGTGCAGGCCTTGCCCGCAGCACATCTATACATCTAGACACTGAGCACTCGAGATGTCGTCCAGATCTTCCCCTCAGGGCCAGCGAGAGGCAGTACCTGAGGTACTTTAAGGTGCCCGGAGCCTCCACCAGAGTTCGACAACTGGATTTGGGTATTGTACTGAAGCTTTATGTCGTTTTCTTTCATTAAAATAAATCAAACATTGAACGTCGAGTTCTGAGGTAGCTTATTAACTTTATTTACATTTATTCACTGGTTTATCGGACCAGTTAATCTGATTGCTTTGAATCTTCTTTCATTTTAATAAAAGTCAAGCGCGGGCTCGATACTTTCCTTCATTTCATTCATTAGTCAAGTGATATAACTGCTCTGAATTTTTTCGTTTTATAATATGAATCAAGCGACAGCTACGCTTTCAATAGTTTTATTCTGGTTCGGTTCTTGTATTAACTTGTCGAATCATTTGATTTAATTACAGCCGTTCGTTGCTACATACTATTATTGCTACATCTAAAATCAGTGCAGCTATTAGCGCACGCATACCTAGTTGTAAGGAGCTTAGTCAACATCAAGTGATCACTTCGATAAGTAGTATTTAGTGCATTTAGTGGTGAGGCATACAGAACCAAGTATTTCCAACCGAATTGGTCTCTGTACAATCTCCATATTGTACTCTGTCTATTTTATCAACTATTTTAACCGTCATTTAACATTCATTTGTCTTTAATTAATCATATTTCCATTTAACTGTTTTTCTCCTGATAGATTGTTGCTGTGTTTTCAGAAAAAAGGAAAGAACTTAGTAGCAAATATATTGTTTCTTAAATTGTTAGATTGTGTTTTCTTGATAGAAGTTAGTTGATTATAATCGCGCCATTATTCTCGTTAGATTGAAATTAAGTACTAAGTACCGGTTGATTTTAAAAGCGGACCTAGCCATCCTGTACAACACCAGCAGAGCTTTTATCGTTTAGTTGGCTAGAACGGGTGGCGCTCAAACGACCCCACTACAGGGGTCGGGCTTTGTAACACGCCTCTCCGGGGCGGGGTTCCTGTGTTTTAATTAATTGGGAAAGAGAAAAAAATCTTTACTTACATTTTACATTCAATCAGAAAAACGTGTTGCAATATGCTTATCTAAGCTATACTTATTTAACCAATTTTCATCATGAAAATATCTGAAAATATATTGGCTGGAAGCATTTAAAAATTTGACACATGCCAAATTTATGCATTAAAAAAACAGGGTGTATATCTACATAGGACTAATCAGATTAGAAGTCATAACATTAGCTGTGTCCGGTATTTTCAATACACTTAGGATATTTGCGCGTGTTGCAGAATCTGTGAATTTCTAATTGTGAATTAAAACAGCACGGAAGTTCTCTTGTGATTTTTGAAACACACAGAATTAAATTATTTGAAGCCTAATCCTTGCAAATGTCATAAAATGTATATCCTAATAAGTTAGAGGTACACTCCAAGAATTTCCTGCTTATATCCACGAACAAAGTGATAAATGCGGTTATGGCTCCCATCGGAGTCGGTGGCAGCTAACGTATTGAGACGATATTTGGTTTTATCGTTAACAGACAGCTACAAATATAGTCTAAAAATTGAAAAATTTACCTAAAACTAAAATAAATTGTATTTTATTATTTTTCAAATTTGGAAGCTTTTTATATTATGTTTATTATCTCCCGATGAACCTAACATGGCTAGCAAAACGAGGCATAATTTGGATCAGAAGTTATAAAGAAAATATATTATTAGATTTACATATTTTTCCTTTAAAATTCATCATGTATATTATTTAAGATTTATCATTTCACATTGGGCAAACAATATTATTTAGTTCATCAGTATTGATCTATAATATTTTCCATATAAAAATTTATCAATAAACAAATTTATTTTCCAATGACATTTGAGAAATACCCTATCACCATTCACATTTTACATAATTAAATAAATCTGTGACATTTGCAAATGTTCTCAACTAAAAAGCCTCACAATTAATCATCGTACATTGTACCTCTATCAGACGTTTTTAAGACACTTTCAAAGTCACTTCAATTCTTGTCGACATATTCTTCCACAAAGGGATTAAAGGATTTTCCCTTTTAAGGCTTTGCAGCAATAAGACCATCAATATACATCTTCTGAATATAAAAGGGTGTCATGATATTGAAAGAATGCCCTCTAGGGATGAGACTCGTGCCTTAAACGCAAAAGCAAATATTGTTTGTTTGAAAAAAGCCTTGTAAATAATTAATAAGCCTTTTTTTAATTCAATTTATTTTAAAATGTGTTAGGTTGAAACTCCAAGGAAATACTTGCTTTGGTGATTAAATGATGAAACCGATGGACAAAATGCATTTTTTTTTCAAAAATTTAATTTGTTGAAATATTTCTCGACATTAACTAGTTTCGTTATAATTTAATAAAGAATATTATTATTTTTTTTTCATTATAGCTTTATTCAGCTACATTGCACCATGACTACTTGACATATTCTACTATGAAAGTATCTTTCTTAGAACTTTGACACATTTATCGTAGATTCGACTTTTTACTACTTTAGGTGGCGAAACCGAGTACACGCACATGTGTGCTAGGAAATAAGGTTGCAAGTTCGGACCCTACGCACATGTGTGCTTGCAAGGAACAAAAGTCTGCCGGACTGATAGTTTGCTTGAGTATTTATATAATAAAATGTGCTTTATGCATTTTAGTAGTCGATATATTCCCCCTCCTGGATAACGTTGGACCCCAACGTTTACCAAGATCGCTATCTTTTAAAAAGAAAGAGTACTTAGTATTTCACAAAACTGTAATCGATTTGTCAGTGATAACATATGCTTATCAACCCGAGTATTTGATTTCTAACTCTACTCCCTGTTGTCTTTAATACACCTGCGATTCTCCACTTGTGCCTTATCCGCTTGAGAGTGAGGCTATGTTTAGGCCATCAATCTTCAAATTACGTGGCGATTAAAACTAAGAATACTCAGCATTTCGGAGGGCAAAGATCAGGAACGAAATATGTCTCATATAGGCCTCATAAATATCGTTATTTAATTATTTGAAAAATGCGTTAATGAGCTCTCCTTTTAACAAAAATGCTATATTGCTTATGTGCGCCTCACTGGCGAAAATTTTCAAAGGAAATGACACATTTCCATGAAATTGAATAGATGATTCAACCGAGCCTATTACCCTTGTTTGTATTTGGAAAAAATATATCCGTACATTATCGACGAAATAAAAAAGTCAGCACTCCTGAAAGGAAGCGTGATGGAAATGCTTTCACGCAGTATGAATTTAAAATAAATTATTTTACTTTTTGAAACGGAAGCTGTTATATCCCGGTTTTATTTTGGTTGAATTGGGAACGGATAAATTGGCTGTTAACGCTCGGGTTGCATAAAAGAGTTTTTGATTTGATATTAAATCTAAATATTTGAGTGATGTATATGGAATTTGACCTTTTAGCAATGAATTGGAAGCGGCATTAAATCATTCTTTATTGTGTCTTTTGAAATAAGAGTCAGTTATATGTAGCTGAAACAGTACTAATCTCACTAAAATATAAAAACGTATTTCCTTGCGCATAGGATATCAGCCTGAGCTCATTGTGCGCTCAACCAAATACCAATCCAGCCCGGTAGCCCAGCCTCCTTAGTGAAGGTACCCGGTTGCCTCGGCTGGATTTTCCTTATGTCCTCCGCGTTCAGCACGCCTACATTCCAGAGTAGAAGCTCTGGATTGTCAGCAGGTGTCGGTTCAAGCGATACTAATCTGTGAGGAGCCCTATTGCAAGCCTTATTAGAATCAGGAATGCTCTCGCCCTACAAGACGACAAATTTCCCAGAGTAGTTCAGCCTGCTTCATTCCTGAAGCAATCTATAATAGATCCCTGGACATACCTCTAATATGCTCAAGTCCCATTGAACGCATTGTGTGCCAAACGAGCAGCCTCCTCGAGTGTCTCGGAGCTTATCTATGATTGACCCTATTATGCCAGCCCAGGCCCTTAAGATATCTCTACACTTGGACACCCGCATTAAATGAACTCGATCAGACTCAATAATCGACAGAACAACTCTGCTGTCTGAGCAAATGTAGATATCCTTTCCTCTGAAGGCTTTAAACAGGTTCTCATACCCGCATATGCTCCAAGGGTGAAACCAAACCTTGTTCCTATGATTTTTTCACATATATCCACTTCAGTACCATTATCCGTTTGAGTCGTCTGTGTGCCAGATGATCCTATTAACGGGACTTAGGCTGTGATCCATCTCCAGACATGTATTTCTTAAGGTTGTGTGAAATCTGATGGGTCTACTTGATCTGATGGTGGGCGGTATGCTGTCCGCCTTCATTAAGAAGCCTCAGCAGTCATGAACCGCCGCCGCCGTCAAGATTCTACAGGAAGTTGTGGGAAGCTTTTCTACTAACCTAGAATGGTAACTAGCATTACCCTCACAATTACTGAATTGCCGGGAACATATTCGTGGTAATCTATAGTCGAATTCGAATGAAATTCTAATGAACCTTTATCCAAAAATCCATTTTCATCTCCCATTTAAATTTTAATTTGCCTGCGCCTCTTTTGACATGGCAATCTTAATTCCATTGACCAACCTTGCATGAGAGCTTGCCGAGGACATCGAATATTTCTATCTTGCCACAATTTTGATACGATGTGCCCTTCGATCAACCCAGTTTCATCCAAATAAAGAATATTTTTGCACTCCCTGCGATGTTTTCGGATTCACCTAAAAATTTCTCGTCTCAGTACTGATATTTCTTTACCGAAATAAGGATGAACCTTTCTTCTTACACCCTTTATAGCATCGTCATCAATTTTCGGTATTTTATTTCCCTGGGAGTGGTTGAAGAACAGTTGCTTCTTCAACTCCTACCACATTGACTTGCAGGTTGCTGCTTGCAGAGCATCATGGATATTCAGTTTTAAAGACTTTTCTTCCAGGGAACATAGACTATTACCAACTAGCTGCATAGAAACTGAGGAAAAACGTTAATTTGAAGCCATTGGTATAATCAGATGTTACTTGCTCTTTGTCGAACCCCTATTATATATCTCTTTTCATATGCTTCGTACCTGGAATACAATAATGTACAATAAAGCAATTTAGCGAGGTGGCAAGTATTACCCTTACGCCCTTTGTTTACGATTACTTTATGGCTCTAACCGTCGATTTGTGCTATCAACTGCAATAGGATAGACTGTACTGTCTATAATAAATGAACTGCCTGGTCTCGCTTTGATATATTTTCCTCACAGCACTAGTTAAATGGCATGTAACAAATTGATTCGCATTTTCAAACACACTATTGATGAAATACGTTTTCACAAAAAAAATCCCATTTCAAAACGAATTCAATCTGATTTTGAACTGCATTTAGTGACCGCAAAGGACCAGACATACGTCGACGTATCTCTGAAGAGAATTTCACAGGCTTTGTCACGTTTGTACTTCGGTCGGCTGTTGCAGGCTGAAAGTTTGCACTTTAACCCATAAAGAAGGCAATCCACGTAATCTGATTTGTTCTTGAATCGGGCTGCCCGATATAAATGGGAGCATGGGAGCGAATTTTCAATTACATAGAACTTCGACTTTTTT